>CABFVZ010002940.1:76420-94006 GCA_902151445.1 Timema monikensis | reverse complement strand
AGACTGTCGAAACAACAAGAGAACTATGATCGTCACCATGGGGTTAGGCCTCTCACAAATTTGAACCCTGGAACAAAAGTCTATATCATCGACCGGAATCAGGAAGGTACCATAGTGAAGAAACATGATACACCTCGGTCGTATATAATCCAAACAGAGGACGGACAATTTATAAGGAATCGAAAGTCTCTCCAGCCCCTTCATGGAAATGGTCCTTGGGCCCAGCAAGAACCGGAGGAGTTGCCAAATAACAGCTCATCATCTCCAAGAAGAGAGTCAAGTCTACCAGTTCACCCAACGCCTTCAGAGGTGGCACATGAAGTACCTCAGCTTGATGATTCTTCTCCCAAGTCGTCCACGCCCGCTCGAAGAAGCCAATGGTCCAGGAAACCCATAGACCATCTCGATCTTTAGAGGGGAGATGTGATGATAGCGCCCTGCGGCTATGTGAGGAACTACACTCTCTATCCAAGAACAAGTTGTGCATCAGAGGTGTGATCCCAAGGACTTGCTATCTGTGACTGTCTTTGTAATGTTATGTTCACAACATGTATTTGGCAGAATAGAACTCGCTTTGTACCAAGTTACACTGTAATGTAATTTGACAATTCTCGCTGTAATATAACACTTTTCCCTTATCCAAATTTCCCTTGGACCTCTATAACACGTTCAGACATATTCCGTGGGGTCTTTTTCCTCACATGCTTCAAGACCCAGAAGACTATAAAGCCTAATCCTAAAAGAATAAAAAATAAATCTTTTTGTTCCTGCAGAGAGTTCAGATTCTGACATTTCAGAAGTTCCACCAGGAGAAAGTGAGTTGAACATATCTGATGATACCTCCTAGAAAAGTTGCAGTTGAAAAAAAAAACTTAGAAAAGGGAAATTTTGTTCTTGTCAAAGTTTTATTGAAAAAACCAACTGATACTTTGTCGCAGAAATTTTTGAAAATAAAATATTTTAACACTAAAATATTTAAAAAAAAGCCTATATGAATTGAAGATGTAGCTAAGCTTCCAAATCGATCACTGCAGGAGGATTTCCCTGTCAGATCGAATTTTTATAGCTCAAGAGTAGATTTATCAGCATGTAATATTGAATTAACTTAGTTACCTTAATTTGAAATTGTTTATTTTGTAGATATAATAATTTGTAAGTTAAGATTATTATTTTTCTGTAATTGTAATAATATTTTGAAACTCATTATTATTTTTTTCTTAAATTCCTGACAGTTTTTATTACTTGGTCAAAGTTACAACCATATGTTTTACTTCTGACCACAATATAAAGTGTGTTTTTTATGTTACAACAAAAACTTCAAGTGATACAAAAGTATTTTAAAAATAGACACATGTTGCCTAGTTGAATAAAGATTTTATTTAGTAAACCAAATATAATTATGCAACAATATAGATTTTTTTTTAACTAAACATATTGAAAGTGGTCACAAATACAACACACTCGCATACTAATTACACTAATAGTTTAAGGGATGAAGGTTATATTTTAAGGAAGTGTACCTACATTTGTGTGGATAGATTCTGGAAAACCATTTTTGGAAGAACCATGCTCAGTACACCCGACCCAAATTCAAACCTCAATATCCACGTCATCGGCAGTCTATTCTAGTCTACTGTGAGAGTAGCGCTTTATACCATGCGGCCACCGAAGCGGGTCCTCTTATTTTTTATATTGCAAAATCTGTATGAACTCTATTCACTAGAACTTTCTAATCAATGCAAATTTTCTTCCCATCTCTCCTTTTTTTATTTTGAACATTCGTTGTCAAACCATGGCTTCTTCCTACTTTTTTTTTGCATATGTAGACTTACACTACTCTTTGCTGCATTTCTAATATTATTCCTGACAATTTCCCACTGTTTCTCTGCATTCATGTTTTTACTCACTATCCTGTGAGCACTCTAGCGGGCGTATGCAAGAACTTAACTAAATGAATGCTTTGTCAACACTAGCGTGGGTTTGCCCGCATCATCATAGGTTAAAAGGTGTATAGTGTGCTCGGGACAACACTATCGGTCCACTACGCATTCACTATACATTCTTGTGTAGCACCCTAGGTCAGCAAACTTATTTGGAATTTCAATTAGGCCTATATAATAATTCAAGTTTATTTCATTCCTATTTGTGAACTTTACTTTGATTTAGATGATGGAATCATATTAGTTTAAATTATGTCTCCCGACATTTCATTGCAGTGTGGGTGGACTAGCAAGTACCTAACAAATATTAATATGTATGAACCAAAATGTTTATATTTAGACATTCAAATATTTTCTTAAAATAAATTACTTTACCATCTCCCCTCCCAGACCACTATTTGATTCTCTTATGTCTATATGTGCTGCCTCCCATGTTATCCCAATTCAACCCCTTCATCTACTGCCCATATTTCATATAAAGGGCCTTTTCGTAAATGATGACTTTTTTCTCTGTCAATTTACTATTTCATATGTAGATACCATATTGATAATATCCATCATCTGACTAATCGGTCACCTTCTGTTGGCGGAGATACTGTAAACTGCTGCTGATAGAGTGTGCCATGTGCTCAACACAGTGACAAAGTTATGTTACGGGCTTACGGCAACTGTATTCCTCTCTGACCAGCCAGCCTATCTGACTTGGACTTTTCTCACTGCCATCCCTTTACTGAATACATTTCTTTATGAAATTACAGGTTGCTTGAAAATGAGTGACTTAACATTTTAAAGTATTTTTCTCAAGAAAGACATAAAAAATAGTACCTCAGTAAATAAACACACAAAATATGTAATTTTATGCAATAATTTCGAAAATATGTAGAATATGTAAAATATGTAAAATGAAAAATGAAAATACCCTCCCAAACAATTCACCAACATTTTGCTTTTCACATTTCTAACTGGCAGGATAAAAATATGTAATTACATAAAAATCTGGGCCCTAGTCATGAGACCTTACAATTAAAAACTACAGGTTTATCTATCCTTTTTAACAAATGTTCAGTGTTTTTTAATGTTGTTTGTGTTAGGACCATCATTGGTGAATGAGTAGTCTAAAGTGTTAGATTTACATTGCAATTGGTTGCAGTTGACTAGCTAAAGGTTCAAAATTCAAATCCTTGCGAGATAAATTGGAGTACTTTTCTCCATCATTTTTTCACTCTAGTGTGGGTCACTTTTTTTTTATCTGTCCTTTTCACTAGGATTACCACATGTTCCGATCTAATCCAAAGAGTAGTCTTTCTCAAACTTATAACGTGGTGGTCCGAATTGGATGAGAGTATCAAAATCTATACTTCGTCCCAGAGCCAAGTATTAGTTAAGTCAAAGAAGCTATTAATAAGTCAATAAAGGGAGGTGTTGAAACGTTGTCATAAACTGCTATGTTCCATATGATACCGTGAGGTATTAACACAAGAATGGAAGGAAGCTATTGTAACACACATTTTCAAAAAGGGATATAAAATTTTATCCAACATAATTTTAATGAGATTGACTCTATATGCAGAGTAAATGATTGGGGATCATATCTGTGGGTTTTAGTAAAACAGATCAACAATGGTTCAGATTTATACTATTTGCCAATATTAAATAAAAATGGAAAAACAAAATGACAATACATCAATTATATATGGATTTTAAAAAGGCCTATGATTTATTTAAAAGAAACAAATTATATTAAATGTTGGTTAAGTTTGGGATACCCAAAACTTCTTAAGCTAATTGAGATATGTTTGACTGATATGCATGGCAAGGCTGGGTGTCACTTAACAGAGACTTTCAAAATGCACTTTCCCCATAACTTTTTAATCTCGCCTTAAAGTATGCTATTAGGATAATGCAAGAGAGTAGGAAATGGTTGACATTAAATAGTACAATGCAGTTATTAGGATATGTAGAAATTTTACTATAGACTAGTAAGGAAATAGGTTTATAAATGAATGCTGAAAAGACTAAGTATAGGATCAAACAAAGAACACAGATTGAGGACTATGATTTAGAGATTATTTCAAACAATGTTTCATTTGACATGGCTAATGACTTTAAATATTTAGGAACAATTTTAACTAGCAATAATGATATTAGATTTGAAAAGAATAGTCGGGAAAGGTATGCTATTACTCGGTCAGTAAGTTGTTGACAACTTGCCTGCTTTCAAGGAATGTAAAACTCAGAATATACAAAACAATAATTTTACCAGTTTTTCTCTTTGGGTGTGAAACATGGACTCTTGATTTACATGACGAAACAAAATTTAGGGTGTTCAAAAGAGGTGTTTAGGAATATGTTTGATCCAAAAAGGAATTAGGCTATTGGGGAGTGGAAGTTATATAACAGGCTGGCTACAAAACATATTTTACAGAATTCCCTGACTTTTCCAGGTTTTCAAGGCAACATTTGT
The DNA here is from genome assembly GCA_902151445.1 of Timema monikensis. Lineage (NCBI taxonomy): Eukaryota > Metazoa > Arthropoda > Insecta > Phasmatodea > Timematidae > Timema > Timema monikensis. Next base: position 89,602 of record CABFVZ010002940.1, on the reverse strand, counting down.
CAATTTTCCCTGAATAATTTTTTCCAGTTTTAATGGTGGATGATAACTTTTGTTTCATTTATTATTGATCACATATTAAAAAAAGTTTGTATATAAGTTACTAAACATAAATGGTTATATCAATTATTTTAATAATTAAAATGTTATTTTATTTAGGTATAATTAACTTAAATTTTAGTGTTTAGTTGTGAAATTAATGGGAAATTTTATACATATTTTGTAATTCCCTGAATTTTACTTCTTTTTAGTTAAATTCCCTGACATTTCCCTTTCATCTAAAAATCCCTGACTTTTCCAGGTTTTGCCTGTCTGTAGCCACCATGTATAATGATGAAGTACATACCGTGTTCTCATCATAAGACATTGTTAGGATGATCAAGTCTCGTAAATTACGGTGGGCAGGACATGCAGCACAGTTGGGAGAATCTAGAACCATGTTCAGAGTAGTGACTGGCAAACTAATGGAAAAATACCATTGGGGAGACTGAACTGCAGATGGGAGGATAACATCAGAAAGGACTTTAACGAGATAGGGTGTAATGAGGTGGGCTGAATAACCTTAACTCAACATAGGGATAGGTGGCGTACTTTTGCAAGTGCGGCAATGACCCTTCGGGTTTCTAATACCCTAGAGTAGGTAAGTATAAAGCTATTAAATTATTACTCTTATTAAAGAATTTCAAAAGCAATCTTTTTAATAGGTCTTCACAAACTGTTGTCCTTGATCAAATAATTAATAATTGCTTTATTATAGTAGTACACCCATATCTGTTTTTGATTGGCTGAACGCAAACTAACGCAACTGTCAAGAGGGTCTAACACTTCTGACATATGACTACACTTGTGTGGGCTATTGTCGACAGACAATATTATGAGCCAGAGTTAGACAAGCGAGTGTGACTGGTTGTAGATGAGCCTTGACATAAGATAATTATTATAATTGTCTTATATTCATAAGCATTCATTGTTATTTTTTATAAGTTTTACTGATTATTTTGTAAATAAATGTATAATAATTAATTTAAATCCATGTGATATTTTGATTTGCAAACATTATAGCATGCAATAAAAATAAGATAATTAATCTGCCCCCGCAACAGACCAGAGAAGAGTGTTTGAAATGAACAGACATTCAACAACCCTTCAGCTGCATTTAAGAAACTGGAAATAAATTACAGTTGCTATGAAAACACTTGGGGCCCCTTCACTAAGTTGGTTATAGAAATATTTTACTAAATACAGAATTGGGAGACTATAGTTTGATTCCAAACTAGCGACCTAGGTGCACTATTTTACCTACAGTCAACTCTCAATCCTACGACCTCGGAAATAATGTGTAAAAAAAAAGTTTAAATTTTTAAGGAAGTCAGTCAAAAAAATGTGTTTGTTGCACTTATTTAGGTCGCTGCATTGCGATTATCTTTGTGGGTGATGTATTACTAGTAACTGGGGTGGTTCAGGTATGAAAATAGACACCACTCCATCAGTTCCAGCAAATAGCACTTGATTCTGTCCACTCCCTCCCACAAGCAAGACAACGTTTCCCCGCCCGCGACTGCCGCTACGTCATACACCAGGCTAGTTTTTGCCATTGTTATTTTGATTCTCGATTTGATTATGTTTTTGGTTTGATTTTCTGAAAGATTTTTGATGACCCACACTATTGTTATTGCCATTGTTATTTCGATTTGGTTACATTTTTGGTTTGATTTTGTGAACAATTTTTGATGACCCCCACTATTCTTTTTATTTGATACGAACTTATAATTTCTACAAAATAAGTGGCAAGAGGACCTTCTTGACGCTCATGAAGAAGTATGAGATCAACCAGGAAGTGTATGAGAAAAAGATTACAAAGACGGAGATTGCGCGGCAGCATGGCATCCCGAAGTCAACACTTTTCACGATTCTCAAAATGAGAGAAGAAATTGTGAACACAGTGTAGAAGGAAGGCCACAATGTAAGGGCCAAAAATTTGAAGCATGCAATGCAGGTTGGGTATAGACAATTTTAAGTGTTCAAGTGGGTGGCTAGAGCATTTCAAAGTAGGTCACAGAATATCCAGCCACAAGGTCGTCAGTGAAAGCGCATCGATCGACCCAACATCGGTGAGAGAGTGGGTTCCCTTGCTCTGAAACGTCCGTAGGCGCTATCAGCCTCAAGATGTATACAACGCTGAAGAGCTGGGGATGTTCTATAACCTCATGCCAGATCACACTCTTGCCGTGAAAGGGGATAAGTGCAAAGGTGCGAAGAGGAGCAAGGAGCGTCTCACCGTCCTTCTGTGCTGCAACATGGACAGCAGTGATAAGATGAAGCCCCTCGTGATCGGGAAGTTCAAGAAATCCCGGGGTTTCAAGAGCAACATCCTGTCTTGTGACTATGATTTTATTAAAAAGGCAAGGATGACCTCAGGGATGTTCACGAGGTGGCTTCAATTCGAATATGGACACTGCAAATAGAATAGTCGTGCTCTTCGTCGACAACTGCCCTGCACATCCTGCTCTCAACAAACGAAGGAACATCAAGCTGTTGTTTCTGCCAAAGAACATCCCAGCATGCTTCAGCCCCTTAACCGGGGGATAATTCAGTAAGTGAAGGTGAAGTTACACGAGATGCTCGTGTGGAGTATGATGTGGAATCTTGATATGGGCAAGGAGGTCAAAAAGTGGGACGTATTCAGGACCATGGAAGGAATCGTCGCCAGTTGGAGGGCCGTGAGACCGGTGCTAATCGCTAACTGCTTCCGACACATTCACTTTGTCCTACCATTCGACGGAGAGGCTGCCGTCCGTGTGCTTCTCGCCGCTGTCAGAGCTGAAGATCCAGATGACCCAGCGCCAGTGGACGCCAATTCCCAGCCAAGCTCCTCCATGAAACCGTAGCCTGGCCCATCAACAGCACCTTTTTCTGCCTCCCTAACTTTCACTCGGCCGTGCGACGAGTAAACATGGCAGAGATTATCCCCAGACTGCATGTATGAGGAGTACTTAGCCGCAGACGATGACATCACAGTTTGGGCGCCCACAACGCCGCCAATATAATAACGAAACAGGATTCCAACAATGAAAAGGGGGAGGAAGAGATGGAAGAAGAGCCTGAAGACATCCCCACGGCGAAGGATGTCCTGAAAGCTGAGCGCCAGGGTGCTAGCGAAGAGCTGTGGGCCTAGTTATATAATGTGAAAAACTTCATAGAGCAATATAGCTATAAAAATAAGTAGGCCTCTATAATAGACTTCTGTAAAAAATAGGTAATATTCTTTTTCAGGTGTTGTCTAAAAAAATGCCGTTCAAATTCCAATAACGAACCCTTCGAATCAACGACCCTTTTCCAGGGAACCATGAAAGGTCGTAGAATCAAAAGTTGACTATATTATGTTTATCATAGAATTAAGTTAAATCATAGATTGAGTGTAAATGTATTACTGTAAATACATTTTGTAATGCTTAAATAGTAATACAGCTTTAAAACAAAAGCATGGGCACAGAACAATGCATATTAACATGCATATTTTCTTTTCCTCTCTTGTACACATATAAAGACACAATATAATAATATGCAACTGACTACTCATATGTTTGCATCACATTTGTGGAGTAGTTGAATATTTTCCCTTGAAATAAGTTAAGAAATTCACATGTGATTTTAAAGGTAATTTTCTTAGTTAACATGTTAATTATCCCAACACATAATTATTTGACTGGATATTTGTTTTAATAGTGTTTTAGAAATGACATTTTTTTTGCAAACAAAATTATCACAAATTTTAAAATTGATTATTGTAATCTGTGGTATGTTTAATCCATAAGATGTGATCCCTTTATCCCTAATTCAGGATAATATGTCTATATAAATAACAATTACATTTAACATGACATAACCTGAATGACGAAGAAAAGAAAACTTTTGATAATAAAAACTTAAAGTTTAATCTCCTATACTTTTTTTTATACCTGCTCCTCCATGTTAAAACAAACTGAATGTTTCAAATCATTAATAAGCCAATATCATTAATTTGTGAAATAAAAATTGGTTCACAATAATTATTATAGTTTTAATCTTGGAAGTTTAAGCGTAGCTATCAGCAGATAAAGAAGGTATCTAATCAATCTAGTTTAAAAAAACAAACTTGATAAGCTTTATCATGTAACGGTGTGGTTTTAACCTAAATTATACCCAATATTAATATTGTTTCAGCAGACTTGATGGAAGACCAACAAGATGAAGATACTCCAAAGTTTCATAAGACACAAATATGGCCTGAAATATCTGAAGATTCTAGTTATAAATACAAGCTGAGTGCTCTATTGTTTATTAGAGGCATCCAGACTCATCGGAAGTTTCTATTGGCAAGCCATATAGGCAAGTTGAATGTTGAATGCACCAATTCAGAAGGTGATCAAGGATTAGTAGAGTCTTTCAACGACATTATCTTCATTGATGAATCACAAGGTGGAGTGAAATCATGCAGTTTTGTGTTGGTGAAATGCACAGGTACTGAATTTATTGTAAAACATTCAGATTTGATTTCTACAAAAGGAAGTTTTAGTTTACATTCACTTTTTGCCTCTTACCTTCAGATAAAAAGTCTGTTCGACAGTGGTGAGTTAGACTATATGCAAGTTACTTTTGAAAATTGTAAATTTATTTTGTACACAAATGCTTTGTTTGCTTTTCAAGAACAAAATGAAAGTGTCTTAGAAGAAAACATATTTTCAACCAATGATAGTGGTTTTGTTTTAGCAAAATATTGTAAACTTATCAGTGATAATTCTGTGGTAGGAATGGATTTTCAAAGTTTTATTGAAAAATTGCAATTTTTCTATTCACAGGCAAATGAAAATAAACTGGATCAGCTACTTTACAAACATTTTTCTCATTTATATTTACAACCAGAATCTCTTGTTGAATTATTTTACAAACAGTTTATACACAACTTTCAAAATTGGTGGGAAAAAATGGGCGAATGTTTATTTCTAACCGAAAAGTCCTCTATTTTGGACAAAGTTTTTAGTGATTATATATTATTTTTGAATTCAAAAAAACAAAAGGAAGTGGATGTTATACATATCAAGTTCACTGAGGAAACAATACAACAGTTAAAAGAAAATATTACAAACACTCAATGTCATATTGAAACACTAGGCGAAGGTTCAATGTTGGTCTCCATGTACAAAGTGCATCATGTTTTAAGGTTTTTGGGCCATTTTAAATGGTACATCTTTGTTGGATCAAAAGAAGCATATGATCTGCGACTTCAGTTGATGTCCATATGGAAGAGTCACTATTGCTCTTATCTAGGCATTGTTGTGGAGTTAGAGATAAATTTGCAAGAGTTCATTGAACTTATTATTCTGATTCGTGATGTATTACAAAGCCAGCATAGTAAAAGAGTTGTGTTTCTTATCAAAGAAACTACTGAATTCTTCGAAATAAATACTACACTAAGGAAATATTTTGATTTGTAAAGGTTGATTTTGACCATAGATTTATTTATAGAGATTACTTGATATATAAAAAAATTAACTTGAAAAATTTATATCAATATAACATGCTAATAACTAAAATGTATCTATATATATTTATTTAAAAAAAATAATTTAAGATTCAGATGGACATCTCGAAGTTTTGCAAATCTCTCTTCCAAGTAGTACTATGTGCCAATCACCTCACCAAAGGTGTGCTACTGTAGTAGCGAGGACAGTCACCACACCAACCTCGCTTACCCTCTTATACTCCCCCCCACCCTTCCTCCTTGCAGTGTGTCCTTGCATTCCACCATTACTCCATGCCTTCACCACCACCACCCCTAATCCATTCACCTTTTTGCTTACTGCTCAACAAAAGACAAGCCATCATCGATGTTCTCCAAGGAGTGGTCCCGAGTTTTGAGTCGGGGTTTTATAGAATGATATCCAAAGTCAACGCAAAAGGGCTTGAGATGGAATGGAGGACCTACAGTTTAATGTGGAATCTGAACCACAGTGGAGGCCTGGTATTCCCCACATTGTGATTACTAAACGTCTTGTCAGAGGTGAAGGAAGAGTTTGGTAATCAGATAAATCTGTGCCAGGATCAAGGATTGTACCCCGAACCCCCAGCATAGAAGTCCGACACCTTACCCCTAGATCACCAGGTCTCCTTGTTGTGTTAAAAAAAATAGGAACTATCTTAAAAAAAATTAATGAGCCAGAAAAAAGTTAAATAAAAATTTCCATATTTAAAGTTTTATTTCAATGAAATAGAATGTACACACTGTACACCTACTTCACTTTACAAATACTGTTAATTTTTTTTTGGACACCTAATTAACAAGAACATTGTATTCTAAAAAGGAAAAAAAATGGATTAAATAAAAGTTAGAAAACCATATTTCCATATAAAATAATTAATTTATTATCATTATAAAAATAAGTATAAACTATTTAGAACTATCTTTTTCTTTTTTATGGTTATGTTCAGTACACAGGTTATTAATGGCTTAATTTTTTTGTTAATTCATTTGGTTAGCACTGTGTCTTACTACCCATTTTAGTTATACACCTATGTACTGATTACCATAATGATTTAGGGATTATAAATGTTTAATTGAGAAGAAGTGCACCCGCATTTGTGTGGAAGGCGAGTGGAAACACTTTTTAGGAAAAACCACCCTCAGTGTATCCGACCATTATTCAAACTTGATCTCCCCATCTTAGGCAGTCTATCCTCCTACTGTAAGATTCGAACCTCAACCACCCCATCAATGGCGATCAAGCCGACGGCTCTACCTATAGAACACAGCTGCGGGTAACTAAGCCTTGTAAACACATATTTACTCTTTCTCGACACCTCATAAAGAAAGTATTGTGATCGTCAAAAAATTTGACTGTACCTCGGGCTAGAGTCGAAACTATTTTACAGAATGGGCTATAACTTGTTATCTGGGGTTTTTCATAAGGTGTATTCCCCCCCCCAAGTTTTTTTTAAATTAGATATCTAACCCTAAATTTAAGAGAAATCAATTTCCTCAAAATTCACTTTAATTTTGAATCAATTTTATATCTAGACACTGTTCATTATTATAAACAAGATGTGAATACTCATTTTCTCATGAACACGATTTGGGGGGTACCTTACACGAGGGAAGTTTTCCTATTTTCATAATTTATCCACAATTATTTGAAATACGTAATAACTCATCATTGTAAACTTGTATGTAAACATATTTTATTTTAAGTATATTTTAAATAAAACCAAAAAGTTTTGAGCTATAAACAAATAATTATATATTCTTTTTAATCCCGGTCTTTGAAAATGAATTTTATTCTTATACTCTTTGGTGGATAAAGATGATTCTCTTTTCTCAACTTTTCTGTAATAGTGTTCCTATATTCTAATGCCATAGAGTAAGTAAATAAGAGTGTATTTTATTTTTTACATTTGGTGTAATGTTTCTACAACAATGCATGGATCTACTATTTCATTTCACAAACCTTACGAGTTTACATTACCGTAGTATATATTTTTTATTACAAAAAATACAACATGGCCTTAACCTCTATGTGAGTTGGTTTGTGGACCTATATTTTCTAAAACTGTTTAATTATTGGTATTATTATTATTATTATTGAAGTTCACCAATATATCGACACAAGTAGAATGATGTAAAGTAACGTCATTAAGATTCCTTTACTCATGTTAATGTGTACAAGATTCATAATTTCTGAACCCTTTTTTTAACAACCTCTATATATGTGTATATGTGTGTATATGTAATTTCTTTTTAAGATTATGAAGTCTTAAATTAAAATAATCTCATGAGTGTTTTCAGGGTACGGAAATAATAGCTTTGACACATATGCCTCCCTCCCCTAAATTAATTCCTGAATGTGCCACTAAATCTTAATATCGTAAAAATTAATTCTGCTATAAGTAATAAATGGTCTTTGTCTATAAAACTTGAATAAAACTATTTAGATAAAGCATGGTCACCTCTTCTTGCAAAATCAATGCTATACAATTAGGTTTTATTTAATCAAGAAACACTGTTTTACAAAATATTAGGGGTCTGCGAGCTTGGTTTTTTTTCATTCGAGTAGAGTATTTCGAGTATAGGCCTTTTCATAATTTTAAAGATTAAAAAGTATATTAAAACACAAGTTCTTGAAATATGAATGAAATTCATTTTTATAAATAATAAATGCTTTTGAAAAATTTAATACTAATTTTAAAACCGATATTTTCATTATATAACACTTAACAAACACAATTTAAAAAACAAGAACACTCAAATAAAAATCTAATAAAAAAAACAAATAATTAAAATGGTTTCAACACTCATGTCTTCAAGGACATTGAATGCCAAGCCTCCACCGTGGTTCGGATTCCACGTTAAACTGTAGGTTCTCCATTTAATCTCACAATTACCCTACCATTACACATTAGCATAAGTGAGTATAATCCAAATGGGTAATAAGACACAGTGCTAATAATAATAATTTAAGGATATTAAAATTTCACTAATAATTATAAAACAAAGTTAATGAAATTAATAATTGCATGATGGCTTGGAAATGAATAACAAGACAGTGTAGAAACACTCAACAATAATGTAAATTGATAGTGAAGGAAGCCAATCTGAAAGGATACAAACAAACACCTTACACTTTTACACTTCTCACTTCTTCAAACTGCCACAGTTGCACATTAGTTTGAATTTTCGGAAATATTATTTTTTCATTAATGTCTTTCATATGAAAAATAAATATTTCCGAAAATTCAAACTAATGTGCAACTGTGGCAGTTTGAAGAAGTGAGAAGTGTAAAAGTGTAAGGTGTTTGTTTGTATCCTTTCAGGTTAGCTTCATTCACTATCAATTTACATTATTGTGCAGTGTTTCTACACTGTCTTGATTAAAATTTAATACAATTGACATTTCAATAAGCTAACATTTCCCCAAAATATGCTTCAGTAACTTAATTTACCATATAAGAAAAGGTAAGAATCATAAACAAATAGAAATTTAAGTGTTTCATATTTTGTTTATTATTCCTTTGTGTAATCGTAAATGATCACGTCTTCTGTCCCATTTCCATTCCTCTATGCGCAGATGAACATGTGCATTGTTTGGGCTCTCGTTTATATTATTTTATTGAGAAATTTACTTAAATTTAATTTTTAATGCTTATAAAAGTTGATGCTCATACTTGAAAATTAAAAATAATATTTATAGCAAACAATATGAAGTAGTAAGTGCTTTTTTAACATAAATGTGGTAAGTTTGGTAAAATGTGTATTGCAATAAGATCAACATTAATTTTAAAAAGCTCAACCAACATAATTCTATAATTAAATAGTAACTAAACTAGAGCTAGTTTTGTAGCTTTTGCTAAAACATTATTGTATTCCCAAGTCCCCCGTTATTATACATGGAACACCTCAAAAAAAGGAGTGGAAACGCCGCGTTCAGAGTACGCCTGTTGAAGATTTTCCAGGGGTTAAATCATCAGCACACTTGGTCGTGTCTACACCGTCCATGTAATGAACTTTGAATGCTTTTGTCTGCGCATGTTATTGAATCATGTTCGAGGTCCAACTAGCTATAGAGACCTTAAAATTGTCAACGGTCAGGAATGCGGAACATATAGACAAACATGTGAAGCTCTACGTTTGTTAGAGAATGATAACCACTTGGACGAAACTATGGAGGAAGCCGTGCAGTGCCGATCACCAGACAAAATCAGGGAACTTTACGCAACCCTCAAATCATCTTGCGGTCTTTCCAATCCTCAAACGCTGTGGGATAAGTACAAAGAGTACATGGTGGAAGATATTTTGCGGTGGCTACAGCAAGTACATGCATATATGATTTTTAATAAGCACATCTACTAGGAAGCGCTGATGAAAATTGAAAACAAGGTTATGACAATGACGGGGAAGAAGCTTCAAGATTTTTGAATGGTAAGCCCTCGACGATCAGATGAAAATGACTTAAACGATGAAATTACTCGGGAATTAAACTATGATTTCACAGCATTTCAACAGAAAGTAACCGAATTAGTTCCTCGGTTGCTTCCAGAACAAAGTCATGTATTTCAACAGGTGTTACGCCTCTTTCTCGACACCCCTGGAGGAACCGGGAAAACTTTTTGCTGAACTTATTATTGGCGTTCATAAGAAAAGACCAGAAAATTGCTGTTGCCTTGGCTTCCTCCGGTATAGCAGCTACACTACTGAACGGCGGCCGTACTGCACATTCCGTTTTAAAATTGCCATTTAATCTTTCACTTGCACAGGAAGAGTCAACCATCTGCAATTTCAGCAAAAATAGCTCTCGAGGTATGACGCTACGACAATGTAAACTTTTAGTGTGGGACGAAAGTACGATGTCCCACAAAAAAGCTATAGAGTCGTTAAATCAAACTCTTCAGGACTTGCGAGACAGTACAGATATTATGGGAGGAATGGTAGTTTTACTGCTGGTGACTTCCGACAAACTCTACCGGTGATCCAGAGGGGCACACATGCAGATGAAATCAAAGCTTGTCTCAAGTCATCAAGATTGTGGTTAAAAAATAAAAAATTCAGCCTAAGAACGAATATGAGAGTCCACCTTTATAATGACGTAGATTCAGGACATTACGCAGAGACACTATTGAAAATTGGCGATGGACGTTTGGACACGGATGCTGAAGGTTGTATTTTACTTACAGGGGAATTCTGTAATTTGGTGGAAAATGATGTGGAGCTCATTGCTAAAGTTTACCCAGACTTACAACTAAATTTTAATTGTGATCACTGGTTGTGTGCAAGAGCAATTCTTGCACCAAAACCTGAAATCGTTAACAAAATCAACACTGACATTTTGAAAGAGGTGCAGGGAGAAATAAAGGAGTATTTGTCAATAGATACAATCATGGACACAGAACAGAGCACTTCATATCCCGCTGAGTTTTTAAATTCTCTGGAGATATCGGGTGTACCCTCGCATAAACTACAATTGAAATTAGGTGTACCAGTTATGCTTGTGCGAAATTTAGATGCACTCCAATTATGTAATGGGACGAGGCTTCGGATTACACAATTAGGGCAAAATATAATCTGTGCCACCATTTTAACAGGTGTGGTAAAAGGGGAAAGTGTAATCATACTGCGAATCCCAATAATCTCCAATGACCTACCATTTCAATTCAAGACTCCAGTTCCCAATCAAACTTAATTTTTCTATTACTATTAACAAAGCGCAAGGGAAAACATTACAGGTAGCAGGGGTGCATTTGGAAAAGCCATGTTTTTCCCCTGGCCAGATATATGTAGCATGTTCGCGTGTGTCCAATGCCCAGAATTTGTATATATTTGCGCCAAATGGAAGGACATACAACATAGTATATAGGAGCGTCCTAAATAATGATCTATTCTGTTCCTATGATTGCAACGGCAAAGAACAAGCGGAGTAAATAAGGGATGTTAATTAACTGTAGGTAAAATTTAAGATTGAGTGGGATTTTCAATTCGCGGCAAGACATAACCTATGACTCTACTGACACACACTCCGCTACTTCTTTTCTACTCCTACATTTAATCCTTATTTATATTGTGTAGTTTGTATGTTTCTTTATCTCTACCTGTATTGACCAACAACCTGAATAGGTTCATCGTTTTTATTTTAATATACTTCCTGTGTCGACCGACAATCTGAATTTATTGACAAAATAAGCATTAACGCGAGCGAAGCTGTGGGCAAAAGCTAGTATTGAATAAATTTGTTGATTGAAAGTGGTTTTAGAGCTCTATTACATTATTAATGTGAAAATTGAAATTATTTTTTAACAATATGTTAAGTAACTGAATGATTTATAAGGGAAAATGCTGATATCTCAATTAAATAGACAATGCTTACTAATGTGTTTTAAAAATTGATTATTAAATACATCAAGTAGAAGCTCGAAAATGACAAGCCTACAAAACTTTCAATCTCGATCTCAAGCTTAAGTGACAAGCTCGAAATCGAAATCGAAATACGAGTACTCGCAAAACCCTACAAATTATTTATAAGCTAAAGAGAATCACGCCTATTCTATATAAAAAAAACTTTTAACATCATATATGCAAATACATTACAGCGAACATTTTCAATAACTCAGGTTTGGAGGTAATAGTAGTAACAAAAAACAGACAATAATTAGTGTCAAGTCAAGAGTTTTACCTAAACAAGATATAAATGGGCTGAGGGAAGGGGGAGTAGCTGTGCTTACAAAAGAGATGGAAAGATAGATAGTGCCAAAAAGGGATTGGGGAGGAGAGGAAAGGTGCTTCTGATGAAATCTAGCAGGAAACGAGTTAAATTTTTCAACAGATTAGACATAACTTAATTTGAAAATATCAAATTTTGTAAAAGTTATTTAATTATAAATATTCTTTGCGTATCATAGAACATTATCTTATTCGCTATAATAATATAACTTCAAAACTTAGTTTTATTTAATTTTAATTTTTATGAAATTATATCTTATTGTAAAAAAGTAAATATTAACTTCTCTAATAAATATGGTTCATTTTAAATTTACAAGTTAAACATAATACAAAAAACCACATGTTGCTATTATGCAAAGCTTCTGAGAAATAGGCTGTACAAAATTATCATTCTTATATAGGTGTCCATCCGAATCTAAAGGCTGAGCCTACCCATAAATGCACGGTTCTAAACAAAACAAAATTTAATAACTCAACATTGTTGTTATTTATTTTGGTAACATATCTGGGCATCTTTCATAGTTCTTATGTAGCATTGGACGTTATATGGGAGACGCTAAAACAAAACAAATAGAAGAGACTTACTGCATTCGCCTGTCGACTGGGCCTGCGGGGAACAACGGCCCAAAACCTCAGGACGAACTTTCACTGACCCAGGAGAACAAGACACTAAGAGCGCATAATGACTGGCAAGCTCAGCCGACGCCCAGGGCTGGCTGGACATGCGCAGTAACGAGTTCCCGTTACGAGAAGGTTCCCGAAGCTCAGCATGCTTGCATATTGTTCCGTTTAAGTCCAGAATGTATCCCACCCCTTCTCCTTTCGTCCTCTACTGAGTTTTGTATATATTCTGTTCTCTGTATCGATAAAGACACAATTGGGCCTGTGTCATAGCAGGAATAACATAAGCTCCGGCTTTCTGCGACTAAAATGTAAGATCTAAA
>CABFVZ010002940.1:37223-75416 GCA_902151445.1 Timema monikensis | reverse complement strand
CCCCCCATTTATTAGTTTTTATATTATGCTGTGTTTTGTTGGCATCTGCCCCTTTTGGATGCTACACTTATAGAATGTTCAAACCATGCTAAAAATAGTTATTGAAATATTTTCATTAAAATGCTTCTATTTCAATGCATTTTAAATGGGAAAAAAATTATAAATCGATTTATTTATTTTCTTTGTACAATTAAGCCTGAGTGTTTGTTTATAACATATTATTTAATGAATATTTCATTTTTATACATATTTTTAAATTTGGGTTAGCTTCAATAATCACGACAATAATGAGCTATAACAACTCCCAAGTCGACACACTAGTGAAAATACGTGGTTTTAAATACAACTTCTCCTTTTGCAAATAGTTATCTTAGTTGATAATAGGTGCTGTTAATATGATCGTTACCCATTTACAAGCTAGTATCATTTTGCAAGGGTTGGCTAACCTGCTGTATCGGGATCCAGGCTGCAGTGGAGGGTGAAGCTAATATCTATGACCTTCTTGAGTCAAAGAAACATTAATACCATGTGCATTGGGATAAGAAGGGCCAATGTCCAATTATGAAAATTTGTGTGATTAAATATAAACATCTTAATACACTAAGTAACTAAAATACTCACAAAGTCCAACTGCTGTGTGAATAAAGATAGTTGGTCCCTACTTACTTCAATGAGAGTATTATTCTAGCGATACATTATTTTCAAAGAAAAAAACCATATGCTTCTCCAGACACAAAGCTTTATGACATTAGCCCTTATTTACCTGAGGTAGTAAAATGTGTAAAATTCTTCACTCGTATCCTACATTCTTTCACGGGGTTTCTCATTCTTGACCATTACACTTTGTAATAATAAGTGTTAATATTCAGAGTATATGAAAACTACTGTAAGAAACATTACTCCTATCAAACATAGTTATTTTAAATAAAATAAGTTCTAAATGTAATTTGGAGATGTTCTCAATATGTTTTTATATACTATATTTATTTTACGGTCTAGGATTTGACCCTCATTGGACTTTGGAATAAGTTATTTTTCAAAAAATCAATGAACAAAGTTTTTGGTATTCAAAGTGTGAACTTGATTTGATTTTATTTTATTTTATTAGCTTATTTAATGTGATACTTTTAATTTGAATATGTTGCATTCTCGCAGTTTGTGCGCTATTTTCAGAAGAAATGTATCGAATCTTGAACAAAAAGTACCCATGGTCGCTACTTTTTATATACAACAAAATGTGACTTTTTTTTTGCTTTCTAACAAGATCCAATGGTTTGTATAAATTTTGAGGGGGAAAAGTATTTACACAATATTATTTTATATCCTTGTGAATACCAAGTTTGTGAAGCATGGGTCGAGAGAGGGAAGGGCGCAAACAGAAACTCAACTATATAATTGATTAGAATCGAACTAGCAAACTTACAGCTGATTAATTTACATACTCAGTGCTCAGTCATAGCGCTTTAGCAATCTTTACCACAACATGGAGCCTATGATAAGTAAAATATATTTAAAACCATTAAAGTTAATGAACTTTTGTATTCCCTATGCCACAAAGTAAGTAAGTAGTTGATATTCAACCGCTTCTGTGGTATAGTGGTCAGATTTACTGGCTTCAGATCCCGAAGTCTTGAGTTCGATACCCGGTGCTTCCAATTCTGTCTGTGGGTCTGAAACAGAACCAAAATCAACCTCGTGAGGACAAATAAAGAGCTACTTGAATGAATAAGTAGCGCTTCAGTCTAGAAAAGTGAGATAGAAGGCTGGAAGGTTTGTTGTGCTGACCATATGGCACCCTCAAACTGGAAATGTTGGCACTATCTTCGCCAACATACTGCAGCCTCTCGACTGGTATAGCCTTTGCTATAGTAGAAGTAGTCACACACATTTTAACACAAATAAAATGTTTCGGCATTGTTGCCTTTATAAACAAAGAAGAAAGAAGAGAGTACAAATAACACAAACACTGGATTACTCCATTTTAAATTTAAAGAAAAACTGATAGAAACACATTGTACCAACATTATGTTATTTCTTGATGGTTCCAAGCCTCCCAGGTTTGGGAACTAATACTCTATAGGCTCATATGAATGCCATTCTAATGTATTTATTTTTACATAAAAAATAAAAAACTTTAAAGAAACTTGGCCTTTCTTCTTCCTATTTTTGATAGGAGAAATCAAAATGATTGTGGTTTGGAGTATAAATGTAGGGACTATTAAAGAGTAAATTCTCAAAAGCCAACTTTGATATTTATTTGTGGTGGAAACATTTTATACAGGAAGAGAAAAGTAGTATTTTTTCTATTAAGTCCTACTACCTTTTTAGGTTATTCACATAATATGTACTAATTATACTAATATGTTAGAGATGAAGGTTGAATTTAGCCACAATTGTGTAGAGGGAGCGTGGAAAACAATTTATAGGTAAAAAAAACCTCACTATACCTGCCCAGGATTAGAACCCTGATCTCACAGTCATTGGCAGTTGTATCTAATGTAAGAGAGATGCTCAGATCATGATATTGTCATAGGCAATTTTGTATATTGTAAGAGAGACGCTCAGATCATGATATCGTCATAGGCAATTGTGTATATTGTAAGAGAGACGCTCAGATCATGATATCGTCATAGGCAATTGTTTATATTGTAAGAGAGACGCTCAGATCATGATATTGTCATAGGCAATTGTGTCTATTGTAAGAGAGACACTCAGATCATGATATCGTCATAGGCAAGTGTATATTGTAAGAGAGACGCTCAGATCATATCGTCATAGGCAATTGTGTATATTGTAAGAGAGACACTCAGATCATGATATCGTCATAGGCAATTGTGTATATTGTAAGAGAGACGCTCAGATCATGATATCGTCATAGGCAATTGTGTATATTGTGAGAGAGACGCTCAGATCATGATATCATCATAGGCAATTGTGTATATTGTAAGAGAGACGCTCAGATCATGATATTGTCCTAGGCAATTGTGTCTATTGTAAGAGAGACGCTCAGATCATGATATCACCATCATAGGCAATTGTGTATATTGTAAGAGAGACGCTCAGATCATGATATCACCATCATAGGCAATTGTGTATATTGTAAGAGAGACACTCAGATCATGATATTGTCATAGGCAATTGTGTATATTGTAAGAGAGACGCTCAGATCATGATATCGTCATAGGCAATTGTGTTTATTGTAAGAGAGACACTCAGATCATGATATCGTCATAGGCAATTGTGTATATTTTAAGAGAGACGCTCAGATCATGATATCACCATCATAGGCAATTGTGTATATTGTAAGAGAGACACTCAGATCATGATATCACCATCATAGGCAATTGTGTATATTGTAAGAGAGATGCTCAGATCATGATATCGTCATAGGCAATTGTTGTATATTGTAAGAGAGACGCTCAGATCATGATATCACCATCATAGGCAATTGTGTATATTGTAAGAGAGACGCTCAGATCATGATATTGTCATAGGCAATTGTGTCTATTGTAAGAGAGACGCTCAGATCATGATACCGTCATAGGCAATTGTGTATATTGTAAGAGAGACGCTCAGATCATGATATCACCATCATAGGCAATTGTGTCTATTGTAAGAGAGACGCTCAGATCATGATATCGTCATAGGCAATTGTTGTATATTGTAAGAGAGACGCTCAGATCATGATATCACCATCATAGGCAATTGTGTATATTGTAAGAGAGACGCTCAGATCATGATATCGTCATAGGCAATTGTGTCTATTGTAAGAGAGACGTTCAGATCATGATATCGTCATAGGCAATTGTGTATATTGTAAGAGTGACCCTTAGTTATTATTATTATTATTTAGCCCCGTGTCTTACTACCCGTTCGGGTTATACGCTTTAAGTACTAATTACGCTAATGGATTGTGAATTGGTAAGGTTGAATTAGAGGAAGTGAACCCGCATTTGCGTGGAGGGAGAGTGGAAAAACCTTTAGGAAAAAAAAAGTTCACCCGACCGAGATTTGAACCTCGATCTCTCCGTCCTCGGGGTCGAGCTCAACACGACTAGCGCGCTAGTCAACTACGCCACCGAGGCGGGTGACCCTTAGTTCACAAGACAGTCGGAGTGGCTAAAAGTCAATAGAAGTCATTCAATCCAAAGGGGAGTGCCCACATTTGAGAATATTTTTAAGAATTAGATGGCTCTAGAAGCTGTTTTGAATTTGTTTTAATGGTGATTGGTGTTCAATGAATTCTCACCCGCTTAGCCAAATATTTTTCCTTAAACTTATTGGTATGCACAAGACAAGGGCAACCCAAAGGATTCATACATAATAATTAACTTTATTACTATGCCTTATTAATTTTTACTTATATAATTAAACTTTGCACATAAAACATTTAAACATTCCTTCCTCTACCAAGCTTCATTCTTATCTTTGCAATGCTAACAAAAACAAATAAATGGTGGCTTACAATCATTAATCATTATCCTTTCTGATATATTATAGCCTGGAGCAACATTTTTTTTAAAATCATTTATCAATAAACCTTTTGAATTACATTTTATACAGAAAAAAGCAACAGGTATACAGTGTTATATTCATAATGTAGAACAACACCTCCCAGATACTGATTTTAGAGGATTTCAAAAACATGTTCAAATCAAAAAAATCAGTCAGTAGTTCCCTAGCCTTAATTGCCTTAATTTTAGAGATAAAAATACAATAACGATTTTCCCTCTAGATTAGACCATGTAAAATCTAAATATAAAGTTTGACCAAATTGTAAAACACATTCTTATTAAGTTTGTAAGCACATAAAATAGCAACATTTATCATAATCTTGAGGTCAACATCTTTAATGATAATCATTTTTGTATGTGAGAAAGTAAAAATAATTACCTTTTATGCATATATGTTGTGACTATGGTAAAACTTGCTGTCGTAAACTATAAATGTTTGAACAGTTGGTTACACCTTAGGGAGCAAACTTCCTAATTTGCTCCCACTCCCTCTGGGTGGCCCTGGACCCCTAATTTTGAAACTTACGAAAATACTTGCTAGCGAACAAACTCGCAACTCATGAACTCACAAATCGAAGGCTGTACCAAAATAGAGCTAATTTTGAAAACTTTGTGTGAGTCAGTGTGGCGTAGAACACGGGGACTCTAGATTATGAGAACATCACTCTATCGACACAACCAAATTGACAGATAAATAAATTTGAAAATATTAAAATATATTATTGTAATATCACACAAACAAATATTTTTGTTGAAGGAGTGAATAAAGTGTACAAAGCAACCATGTTTTTTTTCTTTTGTAAACCTATTTTGTACAGTAGTAGGTTTATTTCAACAAAATAACTCTCAGAAAGCTGCAACCGAAGAGGGGGATGGCATCCATTTTGTTATTTTATTGCCTATTTGATAGACAAGGCATGTCTCACACAGTGAGAGGCTGGTGAGTAGAATCCACTCGCTATTCGATCGTGTGACGTCAGTTTTCACAGCGCAGATGTTTCAAATTAGGGGTTTGCGAGATTGTGTGCGAGATGCTAGCGAATCGCTACTCACACGTTTCAAAATTTGGGGTCCTAATCATGGGTCTTACTGCCATCCAAGCTACCTGCAACTAATACTATTTTGAGGTCACAAGGAGTGGAAGATGTAAGAAACACTCTGATAATATATCTTTGGACTTTGCTCTAAGAAACTCAATTTCTTATGGCACAGCCTTAGTTTTGCACATACAGTATCATTATTTTGTTGACATGACTGCATGTTACAAGGGGTGTGATAGTCAGGTGTCTATAGTATACAGTGTTTGGTTCAGATACAAAGTTGGCAGCTAGGAGATCGGTTACACATTGCCTCATTTTCAAGGTTTAAGTCTGGCACAGATTTTCTTTACTAAACCAGCTTGGTTCTGGGGGAGAAAAGGTTCTGTATGCAACCCTGCCCTCCCCCCTCATTCCCTTTCGCTGAATGAGCCACTGATCAAATGTTATCAAGAGAAAATATCCATTAAAATGAATAATAAATAACTCTTTTGGAACAATGCATAATTTAAACACATGTAATTCAAGTGATGCCACTAATTTTGTTCAGTTCCTGCCTGTAACATCAGGCAATGGAGGTTTACGCCCCTTTTTAACTTTGGACACGGGAGCATTAGGATTGGTCCCCTTGTAGAAGTCTTTGAGTAGTTGCATGGCTTCATCAGCTCTCACCCCACTGATCACGGGGCAGGGGTCAGGAAACAGAGATGAAGCATCAAAAACTGAACCACAGCCACCAAAGCGATCGTTGCGGCAGCCGTAAGTGATGTGAGCTACATGAAGGTTGTGTAGTGCCGGGGTGCACATGATGCAAGGTTCCACAGTCACCACCACCTCTGTCGCAGCAAACACACTTCTGTGGGGCACCAAAATAAGTACGGAAAGAGTTATTTTGTGATTTGGAAAACCAATTCACTGGTAAAATTAATGTGAATGTTGATATTTTATCATATTCTTTGATGTGGGCAGCTAGCGAGTTTCAAAAACGTTAAGGGTAGAACATAGTGGAACATTTAAAAAAAAAAGTTACCCTGAGGTATTTTTAGACTACCGCAATAAAGACAGTGTGTCTACGTTGTATAACTTGGACCAATAACTAGATTCTTACCAAACTATAATCAATACGCTTAAAAGAAAATCTCTAGTTTAGAAGGAATATAAATTATGTATATATTTTAATATTTAATAGTTTTTTAAAATTGAGAAATCATGATAGAACCTTTAAAGTGTATTTCACTTTTAAAGACACTTCGATTCAGATCTTTAAAACATTGCTCCTAAGAATATCTTGTAAAAATCACTTTCAATTTTCATCTTAATAGTTATAGTGAAGCATCTATTTTATGTAATGAACACATACTATCATTAAAATGTGTATTTAAAGCCTTATTTACCTCAAAGTTTAGATGTAATATCCAAGTATGAAGCTGATTTCAAGCATAACTTAATATAGTTTTTGGTGTTATTTTAGTTTTAGTGGTGAAATTTTATTGTTAAGAGAAGTGTGTGGTTATTTGACCAAGAAATGGCGCCAGAAAGTGAGACGAGCTTTACTGGACTGTTAGGAATGGACAGTGAAATTACACTAACACCCACTAAAAAAAAGCGTCAGTCTCATCCTTGCAAAGCAACTTATAAGCATCATACAAAACCTTTGTTAATTATGGATTAAATAGCCAAGCTATTATATTTGTTAGTTCCAGTTATAGCCACATCAAAATATCATATTCTTTAAATTGAAAAATGACACCTGGACACAGGAATCAAACCTAGTACCTTTGGCTTAGTATGCCAATGCTCTGACCACTAAGTTATCCAGGAATCGTCCCGTGCCCTGGGCATATCAGTGTTAGAGCATTGGCATACAAAGTCAAAGGTACCAGGTTAGATTCCTGTGTCCAGGTATTATTTTCCAAATTAAAGGGAAAAGAAACACCTTTTTATTCTAAGTTTGAACACCTAGAGTAATTTAAAATTGTCACTTGTATGAACAACAGGCACTATCCCTTTGGGAACCTAAGCTGGTGATTAGTTTAATACAAATCTTGTTCAAGTAATTAGAAGGTAAACTAGTTAGTTTTAATATTATCAGATTGTATTCATTAGCATGAAATATAAAAAGAGTTAAAAATAGCATAGAGAATACCTTCGCTCAATTTCTTACATATTTTATCCTCACTGAGTAATGACAATGATGCAGGTAGTAGAAAACCAAATGAAAGACCAATTAATTGACATTTGTAAATGTGTGTTCCTTTTATCGACATTGGGATGCACCAGCCAGAATGGTTGTGGTTTACAAAAAGTTGTATAACTATTCTTATAAGTGTATTTTTTAAGAAATTTGGAATACAAAAGTTGTGAGGACTGGTTAGAAATCTGTTTTTGTACTTTTACTTTCCCCTTGGCTACGCACCTTAGTACCGATAATTTTCCCCTGGTTTAATCTTTTTCTAAGGATTGGATATTTAATAGATGCTTTACTGCCTTTGCCCATAACTTTTCTTGGAAATTTATCAAAAATAACAGTTATTACTTAGTTACAGAAAGATTCTAGTAGGAAGAACAGTAAAAAACAGGCACAAACACAGGTAGAACTTTCATATTTTCATACGTCAAGTCATGTGATTTACATCTTTAACTCTTGATATGTATTATTAACAGTAGGGATGGGACTCTCAAATTCATCAAATCCCTCGATTCCTTAAGAATATTTGGGATTTAATAAGTTGGAAAATTTCAGATTCGAGACTTAAATCCCCTAAAAACAAAATTTTTTAAAGGGAAATTTGTTTTATAGTTTTAATACTAGTACTTATGGTGATTCAGAACCAAATTACAATAATTACAGTATGAACTTATAAACCAGCCCCCAGACAAGTAATTTATTTAAATGAATGTGTGAATGTTGTAATGAATGAATTATTAGAATGAATTTAACATTTTGCTAATATTTGTATTTTTTTATTGTTCTATTATATTTATTTTTACACTTATGTTCATTTTTTCCAAGATTTGGATTCAGATTTGAAGGTATATTTGAAGTTATATTTGAGATTTGTAAAAAAAAAAATGGAATTGGCCAAACTCTAATCAATATCTATAAAATAACATTAATAATCAAGTAAAATGCTATCAATGTTGACACAAAAAATTAAGTTTTTATTTTCTAAAACTGTTATTCCTAACAGAAATAAGGTATACTTACTTACTCTATGCTATTAGGAACTCGAAAGTTCTTTGTCACACAAAAAATACGCCACCTACCCCTATCTTGAGCTTACACCCTATCTCTTTCAGGTCCATTCTAACGTTATCCTCCCATCTACATCTAGGTCTCTTCCCATTGGGTTTACCAGGCAGTACCCTGAACACTGTTCTAAACTCTGACATTTGTGCTGCATGTTTTGGCCAATGTAATCTGCGAGACTTGATTATCCTAGCAAAATTATGTAACTCATAATTATGTAACCTCCTCCACTCTTAAGTAGCCTCACCCCTTTTTGGACCATATATCTTTCCAAGCACTTTGTTTGTGAGCATTTTCAATTTCTTTTCTTTTAATAATTATTGAGAGTTTAAATCAAGAAGCGAATTCAATGTCCTGGTATTCCATTATGCTGGCCCTGGCTAGCCAGGACAATGTTGAAATAGGATTTCACATGTAATAAAAGTTTACCTAAGAAGTTTTAGGGTCAAGATTTTCACAACAGTAAGAGAGAGCTGATTTAAGAATTACTATAAGCTAAACAAATAATAAATACATTTTACATTTGTTCATTTGTAGGTACCAATGCAATGACAGTTTAAAACATAACTTTTTTTAAATATATATATTTCAATCATATATTGTGAAATGGTTAATCTGAATATACTAGATTGCACACATGTATTGGTACAATATTACTTACACCTGACCCAATTATTGACATATGCTGGCATCTCTCATTGAAACAGCAAATGAAACTCAAAATGCCAGAAAATGACTTTTAGACACATTCTAAATTTTAAAATAATACAAAATAATATGTTTATGTATTATACCTATTTTCTACATCTTAACAAAATTGCTTAAGTACTAATTATGCTAATGAGTTAGGAATTGGGAAGGTTGTATATAAAGGAAGTGAATGCGCATTTGCGTGGAGCGAGAGTAGAAAAACATTTAGGAAAAACCACCCCCAGTTCACCTGAGTAAGATTGGAACCTTGATCTTCCCATCCTTAGTAGTCTAGCTTAACATGAAACTAGAGCATTAGCTAACTACGCTACCAAGGCGGGTATGTTGTTAATAGTTTTTTTTAAACTTTAAATCCCAAATTAACCTGATATATAGAAACATATATTTGCTTGTTTTGAGAGAATGACAAAAGGAAGAACCTTAAAAATATTTCCATGGTGTCAGTCTGCAATCAAGCCATACTGACCAAGTGGAAATCTTCTGTTAGCGAAGACAATGCCAACGTATGTGGATAAAAGGTGTTGTGTTCAGCACAACAAACCCTCTAGCCGCTAATCTGTTTCTAGACCAGAGCCGCTCCTCATTAATTGTCCACGTGAGACTGAGTTGACCCCGTTACTGACCCAAGTGTTTCACAGAAAAATCTTGTAGTGTCGGGGGTTGAACCCGGGACCTCTGGGCCAATAACCAGGAACTCTGACAACTAGACCACAAAGATGGTTGTGAAAACCTCATATGACACTAAAAAAGTTACTAAATATACTTTCTAGTAATCATATGTCAGATCATGTTATCTGCAGCTGTCAGTTTTGATATTGAACGTTGTAACTTATACTTTTGTAATCTTACAAGAACCAACAAAAAACGTTTTTATCATTAAATGTTAACCAGGAAAGGCTGAATGTGCTTAAACTCTCTTTAGGAATTATTTTTATTATTTAAAAATATCATTTACAATGAATGCTATTATATTGAAGGGTTTTATGTTACCATTCCCTGGAACGTTGCAAGATTATAAGTTACAATGTTGTACTTTTTCAGTACACTGAATATTAGTCATTTTTAAATGCTGACCTGGAGTATACAGTCACTTTGGCAGTAAGAACAATAGTATAATGATTTAATACAATAACCCAGTAAGTAAACATTACTTTGTCATCATCTGTTTCCAACCTGTTTCTGGGTCAGTTTCTTCCTCTATCCTTCCATCATTCTTCTCCTTTCACATGAACACTTTCTGCTATCTGCTCCTCCCATCTCTTTCTTGGCCTCCCTTGTGGTCTTTTCCTACACACTTCATTTCCAACATTTCTAACACCCAATATTAAAGTATTTCTTTTATATATATTTCAAATATACATAGCATTATGCACTAGCCACTGTCCTTATCACAGAATACATTATTTCTTGTAATGACCCTGTTTTGAGCCCCTAAGTTATTTAAAAGTCATGGATGAAGTATATGTTTTTGTTAATCTTTTATACTTAAAGAACCACACGTAAATTTCCTTTCATACTTTAGCCATGGATGACCAAGCAATATTGAAGGATCTTATTTTCAGTACTATATTCGAAATTCGAGTTATATCTTTAATATTAATAACATTTTAATCAATTATTATTTATTTTAATGTTTTAGCTAGGGCCATGCAAAATTCATATTTGCGACAAAACCAATTTTTACACAAATTCTAGCTACTGTTTTCACAAGAATAATACGAATTTAAGCTCTTTTTTTTTCTAAATAAACACAATTTCTTTGTAATTTGGCAAATACCACATCATGCAATATCATTTTAAATGCAGTAACACTGGTGATAGCACTTTACAGGGTTGCTGTTTATAAGAATAGTAATTAGTATCTGTTTTTACTAATTATATGCATATAAAATGGATCAACGGAAAAATGAGTGTTTTCAGGATATTTAAGCGTTTTTTTTTAAATCTGAGGTTAGCATTAAAAATCACGATTTCTACTTTTACGCATTATGATACTTAAATTTTGATAGATCTATTCTTTGTTTACAGCCTTTAAAAGATTTCACGCTAGGTCCAAGCAAGGACATTAATAAAAATAGACCTTGCTACAGGCGGTCATGTTTGGCAAAATTATATCTTCTTAATTTTTTATTCCCTTCTCTTTATTTAATAGTAGTTTAGTCTTCTATGACAACATGTTTCGATATTATTATTTGGTTTAACCTAAGATGATAATCGATTATTTCAATATTGCTATTTGTAGAACTCAAAAGTAAAGACTAATAATATTGAGATTTTGAGTTGGATATTACTATGCGTGAAATGTTTTGTGCATATTTATATTTGATCTTTCTCCGAACGTTAATAAATAGATAAATATACAATATGAATGAAAAATGTTGTTTTGTCTTAGTTTTTTTAATTAATATTAATTCCACTCATATTTATGTAAATAATATCGCTTCCAGCATATAATAGCGTTTTTTGAGAGAAATAACACCACTTTTCCCCTAAAAATAACCTCACCTTTTGCATTTCTCTATTTTTAGCCTATAAAGTATTTTCTAAAGAAAATTTAAATATAATAAAAATTACATCGTTCCATATTAAAGTTAGTTTTCATAACTTCAGCCAATCAAGAGCCCTCTTATTTCTTGGTTCAACATCATAGAAGCGGGGGAATCACAGAACAAAATAAATGTGGTCTGATATTAGGAGCTGGAGAGCCTCTCCCACTCCACTCCGCATCGGTTTGTCAAGTAGGCAAGTAGTATGTTTTTGAAAGAACAAAAAAAATTGATAACAGATAGGTTCTAAGAAAATAAATAGTATATATAAATATGAAGTAAATCTCAATGGTTATTATTATGTGAAACAATATACCTGGAAATAATCTATCATAAGTATTACTCAGAAATGTCGCCAAACAATGGAGTTGGATGTTTTATCTCAACCCTCCCCTGTGGCGGTAGCGTCCTTTCACTATCTGACCAATATATCACCACAGCGAGAGCATCATACAAAAAGAAATATGCTAATAAATCATCAGAGACCTTTTAATGACCATCACTGAATCCAACCAAACTCAGGTGTCAGCACCTACCCTTATTTATTTTTATCAGGGAAATAGAGTTGTAGTTAAATAAAATCAGGAGTAGTAACAATAGGACCTTTCGGCAAGTTTATTTATAACAGGTAAATATTTGAATTTATAACTTTATAAGATGAAATAAGGTTGCAACTTCTATGCAACATATTAGACATTTAAACATAACAAAAAGTAAAGTCAGTTTACAACATTAAAATATTGCTCTAATAATGTCCGTAATATACAATCTCACAACAGGGATTCTACAAGAAACATACAAGAGCTACCTTGAATTCAGAAATTTAGGCTGTTCCATGCCTTTAATTCTCATTCTAACTGCTTCATACCTATGAATAACATAAGTTATACGCCAGTGCGTAAAGGCCTATTTCTCTGACTAAACTTTAATTATGAGTTTCAACGTGATCGCAAGGAAAAAGGTCAGCTAATACTTTAATCTCAGCTCAACGATATTAGCCGTAATAAATAGATATTATAAGACAATTTCCGTGACTTTGAAATAATATAGAAACGCGCAAAAAAAAGCCTAATTTAAATTAAAGGTAGCTTCTTCCAGTGCACAAAGATGCGGCTACATATTTAAATATCAGTACTCAAACCCTTCCCACTAACTTAATAGTTACAAAGAAAAAAGTACTATTTGAATCCCCAACATTACGGCTACTTACATTCTAAGATTTTCCTTAGAACTATTGGCATCAAAGAGTACTGAGAATCTCTGAACACTTGCTTATATTCTGCTTGTAACAGCGGGGGAGATGTGGATGGATATCATGACGTGAGGTGATGTCATTCACAGCAAATGAGAGCTTAGATCACCTCATCAGCGCCTGCGCACAATGCTGTGAGGTACTAAAAAAGGTGGGGAAGTGGGCACACTTAGCACTACAGCTCCAATAACCTCCACAAGGGCGCGTTTGCGCATCAATCACTACATGGGTTTAGTCCTGTGGAAACAACCGCGCGTTCCCGAGAGGCCTCAGCTATTTTTTACTCTTAGTGGTGGTCACGGTCGTTGGCTGGCATGTCTTCATGCTCCGTATGTCGCTCCGATATAGCCGTTAAATGGGGTAAGTGCCAGATGTACACTTGGTGGCGGAGGTTTACTGGTTATAGTTTGTAACCACGGTACATATCTTCGTTCCCCAATAGGCGCAGTTAATGCAGGGATACTGGTATATTCTTTCCCAGCATCTCTAGACCTCTTTCTTGCAACACATTGTCATTCTGAAATATTACAGCACCTTTTGTCCCTATTAAGATGATTCATTACAGCTTCATGTCAGTGGACACCATTCTAATTAATGATGCAATGTCGTTAGCACACCATTAGCCTCCTTAATTTGCAGATTACAATGTCATATCTTTGTCAGGTATAACCTGTGTCCCAAACAACCTTGTTCCATGCAGAACAGGCTTTCAGTAAAAATGTTATAAGTGGTTCTGGTCCACTCTTCACTTATCAAGACCTATAAAATGAGTGATAATGTTGCTAAATTTTATAAATTTTAGCTGAAATAATGTCTGTATTTTTTAGAAAGCTCCTACCATATAATTGTATTATAGATTACCTGTAGTCCTGCTTTGTGTGCCTGCACCATTCCAACACTTGGTCAACACAGTTCATCTCCGCATGTCTGGTGGCGTTGTGAGTCTCGTTCACAGAGTTACGACTCTGTGCAATTACAGCCCCCTGGTGTATAAAGACACAGCCCACGGGCACCTCCCCAGCTTGCAATGCTTCCTCAGCCAGCTGCAGGGCACAGCCCATCCAATCCTCCAACATTGTCAGCTGTTGGCATTATCCTATCACTTTTATTAATAGGTTTAACATATCATTAGTTAGTAGCAGCGATGGTGATAGTAATAATGACCTTTATTCATCTGGTGATGTTGAGGCTTTTCTTTTATTTAACCAGAGATTATGTATAACTAGAGACCTTAACTTTTCACTATCACAAAAATTGCATTTTTTTAAAAGCATTTAAAGTGCGATTTTAAGTTAAAAACAAATTTTTTCAACTTTGGAATTTTTTTTAACAATTTTATACCATGAATTTTAACAAACTTTGATGTTTACTGGTTTTATCACGAATCTCAATATATTTCACATTTAATTCACAAATTTCAACATTTTAAACTAATAAACTTGTTAAGTTGATAAAAATATTTGCTTGTTTGTGAAGTTACTTATTTGTTCAAAGTTAAAACCATTAGTGAGAATTTAATTTTGCAGATAGAATGATATTTTTCTATTTTTAAATAATAAATCTTTACAGTTAATGGTGAATATTTAAATATAAATTTTCATTGTTATTTATGTATACTCTATAAATTAGTTAACACAATGTGTTTTTGCAGGTTAAATAATATATTAGAATTTGTGAAATTAAGATATTTAGTCAATATGAACAAGTTAAAATGGAACATTTTTGGATCATCTAGAAAAAAATATTTTTTTAATCATGGATAATAGGCTTAAAACAAATTTGGAATACAGTCAAGGCTACTAGGCCTATCTGAAATAATTTTTTTAAGTTAATATAATTTAATATCTACTCTTAAAGAATATTAATAAAGGAAATGTTGTAAGATCTTAACACAAAATATATATTACAATATTAACTATACCAAAATTATGCATCTGAATTATTTTTTTTATCACTTTTCGGAATTTTTATCATTGTTTTTCAACATTTAGGCTCACTTTTATTTACCGAAAAGTTTAGGTCTCTATGTATATAACACATGGCAACTATTAGAAATATGATATCACATAATACGGTTAATAATAGTAATAAAATAAAATGTATGATGCTGGAAATGATTTTGATTTACTGCACTGCATATTACACTTAGATACTAAATTGTCTAGCAGCTTACACTTGTAGTAAATATATTTGTCAGAAGTCCCAATAATTTAACAGAGAACACCTGGGCTGTGGTCAATAACCCAAACCATTGAGCCACAGTATTAAGCAATTGTTATGTTAGTAATCAGGATGATAATGTTTGTAGATATAATATTAAGAATGTGACAATGATTGTGCTGATAAAGTAAACACCTGTATTTAAAAGTGACCTGAATAGAAATGGAACTATATTCAACAAATAAAGACACAGTTAAAAACTTCCTGCATTATTATAGAGGTCAAGAATATAATAAAAGAGGTCCTTGTTTGATTCCAAGCAATATCTTTGTAGGTGTTAAATTCAGATGTTTATATCAGGTGTAATGTTCATGGATTAAATTGGATGCTGATGAAATATTGTTTTCAGAAACTACATGTAAAACTATACCAACTATTTAGGAAGTTTTAATATAATTCATTATGGCACCATCCAAAAGACAATCATGGACAAACTAATAAACACATGGAGAAAGGGGATTAATGTTTATATGATTAATAATATAGAAAATGTCTAAGATAATTCAATCAAGAGCAATATAACTCATGTATTATGTATTCATATACAAATGGTGGATTTGGTTTTAACACCAACTCATTTATAAAATGTTTTACAATTAATGGAGTATATTCAATGTAGCCTACTACTCAAATTATTTAAGACATTTCAATGCAAGATAGATTATTCAAAAAGCATTTAGTTCTACTAAGAATGTATTTAAATGAGAACATGATACAAGATAATCTGACAAAGTCACAATTTGTTAAGACATCTGAGATAGTATTTAGTTTCATAGAAAAGTTTTGACACATGAGTAAGTGAGTCTTTGTGTGGTTACTTATCATTCATTATATAGCCAGTGGTTAACATAATCAATATTAATTTATCACCTTGATTCACTGTCACTATTCAGAGTAATATTACCTATTATGAATGAGCAATAGGTTGTATAAATAAGCTAGAAAATTTTCCCAGTAAGTTAAATATGTGGTAAAGATTTGAAAACAAGTCATTTCGTCAATGAATTGAATATTGGCAATTTAAAAACCTAAGAGTATAAAAAACCAGTTTACTGCTTTCTAAGTAAAGCTATCAACATTTTAGTTGGTCTGATTTAATATTATACTAATAATTTTCAAAATCTTGGGAGTGAATGGTGTACAAACATATAAGAAAGGATCTATTGTGTATTTATTTTATAACTGATCAATAGAGAGTACCAGTAATGTTGTTTGGCTATACACAAATACTTTTACAGGAAATATGAAAAAGGAACTATATTTAAATTAGTCATAATAAACATTTTATGGATTTTTTGTTTTTGTCCCAACGGAAAAATATATGAATCCATTTCTTGTGGATTAAATTTAAAAACAGCCCATTAAGTAACAAAATTAAAATTATTAAGTGTTTTAAAAAAAATATGTCTAGAAAAACTTTTTTTGGTACGGGCATTTTCTTTATTTTTAAATTAGCTATCCTAAGCGCATTTACTCTTCACCATAAAAACAAAGCACAGTTGGTGACTGCTGTAGCACAACGTTTTCATGCTGAAAGTGTAATTTTACTTCACAGCCTAGACATTGATTCAGGTAAGTTTGTTTAATACAAATGTATTCCATTTTGATTGCGTGAAATATACGTCAGACTGAAATGCTGATTATAGCAAGTTTTATAGTTAGATATCAGTGTATTGGATTGGTCTGTAATGTGCAAATATCAATGAGACTCTACATGTATTAACCATTTATGATGAGTAAAAAGGAAAAGTCCAATTTTAACTTGAATTATGTTAGTGCTGGCATCTGTTAGACAACCATGAGACCTTTCTAATGCACTTTAGATTGTAGTTAAATGAGGCCTGACTAGTATTTAAATTAATTAAAAATAAAAGTTATTTGCTGGAGTATTAATAGGGTTTGAGATGAAGATGTCTGTGAGATGACTACCCTTTTTTTTCTCCTGTATCCTCCATATGTTATATTTAGAGAATACTCAAGTGTCAGCAGTAATATTTTGTATGGTTTATAAATGAATTCTGTAAAACATTATTTAGTTTCTTTCATTTTCATGAGTGTATTACGAGTCAGTAGGGGCAAGAAGCAGCATTAGATTGGATGAGAGAGATTTTTTCTGGAGAATATGCCCGACATTGTAACTTATAACATAATGAATGAGAACAGGTGAACAATTTATTTCTGCCAGGAACCAAGTTAGGGACTCTACGATAAGTAGAAAGACTGAGATAAGTTGTTGGAGAGAATTATCGGTGTGCTATGTAACTGGAGCCACCAATGAGAGGAAAGGTAAATAAATATCCAGTGACATCCATCCTTGAGGTTGAGGAGTCGCAGTTGTAACATTTGTAAGAAGTTTGGCGTTGATTGTAGAGGGAAAGATTTAAAGAAGAAACTGAATAAAACACCACCTAAATAGATTTTTGTAGCATTAAATATTCAAAAATATTGCCGAGGAATTAAACATAAGATCCCTTTCACCTCCTAATCTCCACTGGGGGTTGTGGTGTCTGGACACTAAGATGGGTCCCCTCACAACAGCAGTTTTCTTGGGCCTGCGCGCCAATGTTACTGGGCTGTCGTCAAAAGTTCTAGGTCATTAAATATGTATAGTAATTTAATACGGTTCACAAAGGGAATTTAAATAATTTGCCTTCCTTGATTTATTATATAGAATTAAAAACAACCAAAGGCCTCAAGTCCATCAAGATCCTCATAGAAATTCAAATAATGCTGTCTAACAATAAAATAGCTACACTCGTCATGACATTAGATGAAGCCATTTTAAAATACAAACAAAACCAACCATTGTATGTTGTATTGGATAGCGGGACCAAAACACAGCTGAGAGTAGCACAGGTAAGCCAATATAACACAATAAAACACAGTTGACTACCTATTATACACGGTAATGGAGAGTCATGAATAATCTGCATATTTAGTAAAACAAGAGAATGTAGCACATTCAATTCAAACTAGTGGTAACCTATCGTGATTGTGTTTATGAACATATCATTATATTTCACGCACTAAGATAATAAAAAAAAACACTTTAAATCAGTGTACAATATACTCAAAATGGACATATTGCTTAAAAACATCTGTATTAATCTTCTGCTTCCTTTTTTCTTGTCCCACTGTGTTTTTTTGCGTAACACTGAGTACAACAATCAGTAGCCCTATATTCTCCATCAACGCAGTGTTTTTAAAAAATGTATCCCCTCCCTGCTGTTGGTGATGCTGTAGTCAAGCCACAAAGCAGATAATCCGCCTGCGGAAATTCGGAAGTTTACTGTATAACAAAAGTATATAGTGCTTTAAAAAGTGAAGACAATTACTTTTCGTAAATGTATCAATTTTTTATTTATTAATTTAGTATTCAAGATATTTTAATTTAAAATTTAATTTTGTTTTTGAAATCATTTGACACAATTTACTTATAGCTTAATTATATGATTTCTTTATATTAAAACACTAAAAGTATAGTGAATTAAATGTTTATAAAAACTCTATGTAAATTATATTGAGTGAACAAAAAATAAATTCAAATTAACATAACTCTGTATTTATAAAAAAGTAAGCTCCTATAAGAAATAACAAAAAATTTCCTAATATATCACCATTTTCTTCTCTCCTGTGAAGGTAACATCAAAAGTGAGTATAAGTGGTCCAATATGGTTGCTCATGATGGAATCATTCACAACAATACCAACATTCTTCAATCAAATATATGTACCATTCGACTGTGAGTTCCTTGTGGCACAATGTAATGATAATGGAATGGTCCAGCTTACCGAAGTGTACCATATTGCAAATGGGAGTCCCTTACATCAGTCCTATTATGGGACATGGGATTATTATCGTGGATTGGTTACAAGTACAGGACTCTCCATTTATTCACGTAGGAACAATCTCTTTGGACTCCCAAGCATTTGTGTGACTAACAAAGTAAGTAATGTTTCAATATATCATACTATATATACTCTTTATAATTATGAAAAATAAGATGTGTTTTAAGATTTGTGAGGGATTAGAGCAAGCCTGGCCAACCCCCCGCGCCTGATTTTATTTTATACTACCGACAACATCAGTAAGAATTCTTTCGTGAGCTGCGCTTGGCAAGATAAATAACTAGAAATATAATTTTATACAAGCTGTACTTCCCTTTTCTTCTTCAAACCACTTTGAGTCCAGACAAACCCCAAGAGGGAGAAAGGGGGTCATAAAGGTAAAGGAGGGGTAGCTTTTTTGCTAACAATAATCCCCGACTAATTGTTATTGGCACATAAACGAGGCTTTCTTTTCCTCTCCTACACCTTTTTTGTATCTTCTCGCACTTGTCGGGTAAGTTTTTCAGTCAGTACGTACTGTACAAGGGGAGAGAAGACATGACGTCTCGAAAGATTAAAACAATTATGTTTGTCTTTTTAAAAGTACCTGTCAACAGGGATTACTTTGAACAAACTTAAAAAAAATCACTTTTGTATACTTTTTGAAAGTCTATATTATATATTTATATTCATCAAAATATTTTATATGAATCAAGCTTGCAAAGTATCAAGAGTGTTGAAAATCACAAATTAAAAAAATTAAAAACAAAATTACCTTTTTACAAAAAATAAATAAATGCATGTACTAAAGAAGCCTCTGCAAGTAGTTAGCCTACATTGGATTTGGTGCAGTGTTACAGAGTAGCCTCAATGCTATATCTTTGAACACCACCTTTCTAATTTTATTTAAAATAATATTTTTTTTAATACTACCATCAAATAGTACTAGTTAGACTACACACCTGGAATTAATTTCAAAATTGCAGAATAAAATAGGGAGAAAAGGCAAGGATTTTTTTTTAATTTGCAAAGTAACCCCAGTTGAAGGTGTAGGTTAAATAGGTTTAAATAATCAAGCAGTGTAGATTCAAATGGTTCTTATTAAGTTTATATTGTATTATAATATTATTAGTAAATTTATCTTTTACAATTCACAATGTATTTTTTTAAAAAAAAGGTCATATAAGAAAACCGGCAGTTCAGTAACTATTATAATGCAGAGCTCCAAATTAACATGTTTGATTTGCAGAGAGACAGTTGCTGTATTCAAAGAATAGAATGTTAAAAACCATTATGAAACAAAACATTGTGATTTTGTGAAATCTAATAAAGGAATTAAAAAATGTAAGTTCGCTGCTCTTAAATCTGAATTAAAAGCTCAGCAAACACTGTTTAGTTCATCATTACAACAATCACCTAACATTGTCAAAGCAATCTATTCTGTCGCATTGTTAATTGGAAAGAAAATGAAGCCATTTTCGGATGGGGAATTGGTGGAAGAGTGTTTGGAAGCCATGATAAAAGATGTTAGGCCCGATAAAGGCAAACTATTTTCAAGCATAAGTTTATCACATCAAATAATATGTCATCGTATTTGTGATATTTCAGCTGAAATAGTGGTGACTTTGCGAGAGCAGATTCAAGAATTTAAAGCTTATTCTTTAGCGTTCAACGAAAGTAAGGTTATTTTAAACACATCTCAACTTGCAGTATTTATTTGTGGGGTTAACGATTCTTTCCAGGTAAAAGAAGAAATGTTAAACCTATTAAGCTTGAAAAACATCACAAAGAGTGAATATGTTTTCCAAAAGTCAAAAAAGTGTTTGTCTGATAACAGTTTGCATTTAGAGGCGCTTTCTGGATTAACAGCTGATGGAGCACCGAGTATGATAGGGAAGAATAAAGGAGCTGTAAAGTTGTTTATGAACGAGTTGGAGGGAGAAACATTAAAACCAGTGATGTGTTCATAATACAGTGATTGATTCACCAGCAAAATTTATGTGCTCAAGTGTTGTCTATGAACCATTTCATAGATGTGGTTATAAAAACAATAAACTACATTCGATAGCATGCACTTCAGCATCACCAGTTCAAGGAATTTCTGAATGAATCATGTTCCGAGTACGGTGACATTTTATATTTTAACTATGTAAGATGGCTGAACTGCGAGAAGTGTTTAAAACGATTTTATTGAGTTATAGGAAGAAATTGAAATTTTTATGAACGAGGAGAAAGTACCAGTTTCTGAATTAATTGTTAAAAAGTGGTTGTTGGACCTATGTTTTTTGGTATACATAACGGACAAAATTAACCAAATCAATCAGGAGTTGCAGGGGACAAAAAAAGTAGTTACCAATGCATGTAATCACATCAAAGCTTTCCAAATGAAATTATTGTTGTTCGAGCGTCGACTGAGAAATAACAACGCTTAACATTTTTCATTGTTATACAACTTAAAAACTGATCATCCTAGGGATTTCTCAAAGTATGCTGGTGAAATAAAAATCTCAACTCAGCATTTGATTGTTGTTTTGCAGAACTCCCAAAATATGATAAAGTGTTCGGAATATTTTGTTCTCCATTTAACGATGACGTTTCTACTGTCCTGGAAACTTTGCAGATGGACGTAATTGATCTATGGTGTAACACAGAATTAAAACACATTCATGCCACAACATCAAAAATAAACTTTTACAACACATATGTGACGGTGGAAAAGTATCTCAGATTGAGACTTTTTGCACAAAAAATTGTGAGCGCCTTTCGATCTACATACGTTTGTGAAAAAAAAATTTCAAAAATAAAATTCAATAAAAGTAAATCTTTATCTTCAATGACAGATGAAAATCTGGAAACTTAATTAAAGTGTGCAACTACTAATATTGAAGTAGATTTTTACAAAAATCAGCGATCACAAAGAAAAGCCAATATCTCATTAAGGTATGTATTTAATATAATGTTTATTACATTTTATTTTCTATTTTAAAATATTTTTATATTTTATGTGTGGCGTGTGGAAAATTTTAGTTCGTCAAAGTGGCCCACAAAACGATTTGGGTTGGCCAGGCTTGAATTGGAGTTTATCTTATCTGCCACGAAAACCACTTTTCCATTAAATCTAATTTAGAATCACAATAAGCAATGTTATTAAACCTTGAATATAAATGATGTATGCATTTTTAATTGTTACATTGTGATATTAGATATAACAAATACTCTACCTGAGTAACAAAATGCCAAAAATGTATGTACTATATTTTACTCAAATTTTTTGTGACAAGTTTTGTACATATAGAATATGTATTTGAGAAATAAGTTTGAAGTAAAGTGTGTAAAGGGTGTGCGAACCCCAACTTCCATTTTATTATATAATACTGGGTTGGCATAGTATACCTTCATTTTATAATGGTCTCAGGTGACATTAATTTCAAGCAACCTTGAACAAATAATGGTGGCAACTGTTTCTAGCCTGTGGCTGGCTCTGTTTAGTAAAATTAATCTATCTTCTTCTATCCTTCCATTCTTATTCTCTCACTTGAACACTTGTTGATTGCTCCTCCAATTTATTTCTTGGTCTCCATTGCAGTATTCATCCTACATAATTTATCTCCATAATTCTCCTTGCGAGTCTTTATGTTTCCTTCTCAGTCTCGGATTCCTCTACCATCTCATGTACTCCTGTGATAACTTCATCCCTGATCTTGTTTCTCCTCGTGACAGCTAACATGCTACTCACAAACTTCATTCCCATGGCCTCCACTTATTTTTTAGTACTGTATATTATTTTCCATTTGGGTTGCATGCATCTGTACTAATTATGATAATGTGTTAGGAATGAATAAGGGTTAATTTAGAGGAGGTGCACCTGAATTTTCACAGAGGTAGAGCGGAAAACCATCCTCGGTACACCAGACCATAATTCAAATTCCAATCTTCCAGGCATTGGCAGTCCAGTCTATTGCCAGTGTGACACCCTAGACCATGCATCCCCCGAAGCGTATACCTCCACTTTCCTGGTCTCTCTTACTTGTTGGCAAATTATAAGATGTATAATATGTTTGTGTGTTGTAGAACTGGCCAATGAATGAGCTTGTGAGAGGGGTGGATGGAAAGATGCACTCGATTGGTTTCCTTGGTCAAACCTGGGAATTATTAGCTTCGCGTGCAAACTTAAGGTAGCATTGTTATTTGAAAAGATAAAGATTTGTTCGAACAAACAAGCATAGATAGGGATTTAAAAGTCACAAAATGTGAGTGGACACAGAAGTACTATTTAATGGCCACCCCTTCATAATGGTTCCTATTGATGTTGAGACCACTTAGGGTCTAAGGCAGTCAGGGGTCACAAACTGGCAGCCTGCAGGTTGGGTCCGGCCCGTATAGTTTAAAAAAATTCAATCAGTTAAGAGCAGACATTAATAGAAATTTAAAGATACATATTTGCATTATGTTTCTTACCTATATTCTGATTTTCATGGGAAGCCTGTTATTATTATTATTATTATTATTATTATTAGCACCGCATCTTACTACCCATTCGGGTTATACACACTTACGCTAATGTGTACTGTTATTATTATTATTAGCACCGCGTCTTACTACCCATTCAGGTTATACGCTCTTACACTAATGTGTAATGGTAGGGTGATTGTGAGATGAAATGAAGGACCTACAGTTTAACGCGGAATCCGAACCACGGTGGAGACCTGGCATTCCCCACATTCACAAGATGTCTTGTCAGAGGTGAAGGAAGGGTTTGGTAATCAGATAAATCTGTGCCGGGACCGAGGATTGAACCACGGCCGCCAGCACAGAAGTCTGACACCTTACCCCTAGACCACCAGGTCACCCTGAAGCCTGTTATTTGAAAACATACAACTGCAAAAATTAAAATATTACAATTTGTTTTAC
Source organism: Timema monikensis (assembly GCA_902151445.1). Classification (NCBI taxonomy): domain Eukaryota; kingdom Metazoa; phylum Arthropoda; class Insecta; order Phasmatodea; family Timematidae; genus Timema; species Timema monikensis. The sequence goes on along the minus strand of CABFVZ010002940.1, from coordinate 51,148 downwards.
ATTCTTAGTTCATTTAATTAACGATGTAAATATAACCTATATAGTTAGTTATCCATGAGAAAGTATTATTGGAAGTATATGATAAATATTTAATTAATAGACCAAGTAAAACATATCTATACAATGCCAAATTTTGATGACTTTCATTCAATGTTGGTGGGTGAAAGTGGGCTTCTTAATAAAATCAGGGTGTGCAACATAATTCAGTGAAAATAAAGAAATTTTGATTACATCTGTCAGTCGATTTTCTTAATCCCCTAACGCTGCACTCATTTACAATTACCTACCTGGCCCTTATGGGTGTTCAAGTTTACGAGCCCTGGTTTAGAATGTTTGAATCATTTCAAGGTAAGTGTACCAGACAGGTTAGCAATGGTTTGTAGGTCCCGGGTGCTTTCAAGTATATCAAGTGCCTGATTAAGAGAGATTCTAATGGACTTAATATTTCATACAGTAAAAAGGGTGTTTTAAAATAAACAAATTTTAAGTAAACATTGATGAAATTTCACAACATTATTAAATTTTTTAAACCCATCACTGTTTCCAGCCTGTGGTCTGGGTCAACTTTTTATTCAAGCCATATATTTTCCACCATCGCCTTGCTACGCCTATCGTAGCTTCATATGCCTTATAATATAACTTAAGACTAGGACAGGCACAACATACAGTCCTTGGTCATCAATTCAACATTGTGAAAGGGTATAAACACATTTTACCAATGATACATTTTTCAGGTATGCTGGGAATTGAACCCAGAACCTTTAGCTCAGTAGGTGGACACACCACCGACTGAGATAAGGTGTTTTTCACTAAATTATTACCATTAATATGATTGTTTTATCAGTATTGAAATTCTCTCTAAAAAGTGGCAGCTGCAGATATTATGATTGCCATATTAAAGTAGTTGTGATATTTTTACCCAGTTCTCCATGTCTTGTTTCTTACATATGTTTGCAGTGTTGTATACACCCAGCCTGAGGAAGGTGAAATGTGGGGGAAAGAGAGGAATGATGGGAACTGGACAGGAATGATCGGGATGTTACAAAGGCACGAGGCTGAAGTTGCCATCAGCACATTCGCTATGTCCAAGCGCCGCTTGAATGTGATCTCCTATACCACTCCAATTTTCCGGAGTTGGTAATTAAAACTTGACTATGATCAAAATAATTGAATTAATATTTTATCAGTGTAAGTTTAATATAAATACGACACCTTGGCTCAGTTAGTTGCATGTCTGTCTACTGAGCCAAGAATCCTGGGTTTGATTCCAGGCATGACCCAATTTTTTTATCATTAGTGAAAATATGGGTTTACCCTTCACATTGATAAATTGACGACCAGGGACTGGATGTTGTGCCTGTCCTAGTTTTAAGTTATATTATAAGGCAGATGAAGCTATGACAGGAATAGCCAGCCGGTAGTGTAGAATATATGTCTTGAATGAAAAATTGACCCAGACCACAAGCTGGAAGCAGTAATGGATGTAAAATGTTTAATATGTTTTTAGTATATCATTGTGTTTTAAAGAATTCAGTATTGTTTGCATCCTGATGGCAAACACAGGGTAGCATGAAAGACAATCACCAGTGCCTTAAGCTAACTTCCTGCTTTGTTTTTAATCCATATTTATCAACAGTCTCAACCGGGTGTACTCAAAGTGGTTTTTCAATCCTCTTTCAAAGATGATGTAGGTGCATTTATTTAAAAATAAACATACCACTAATTCACACATGCATGATGTCTGTCTTTCTCTGTATGCACAAACTAGTCTGATTTTAATAGAAAGCTCATTATTTGAAAAATGCAAACTATTTTCTATTATTTTTAGTGCCCCATATAAAAACTTATTCAAGTTATGCAGATATATGCTAATTATGCTAATGTGTTAGGGATGAGGAAGGTTGAATTTAGAGGAAGTATATCCAAATTTAAGTGGAGGGAGAGTGGAAAACCATTTAGGGAGAACCACCCTTAGTACATCCGACTGCGAGTCGAATCTCGATCCCCCTATCATCAGCAGTCTAATATTTTGCAAGAGTAACACCTTAGAACATGTGGCCACCAAAGCAGGTAACTGAAAACAAACGTTGCCACAGCGATGTATGTAAAAATATTACAATTGTGTTTGTATGCTTAGTCTCAGTTAAGGATGTAAAGAGAAACTATACAATGAACCATAAAAAAGTATTATCGGAGGTTTTTGATAGTATTTTTATCAGCAAATCAAATAAAAGATATGAAACCAATGCCACATTATTTTAGTGAGTTTCAATTAATGTTGGTGGTTGAAAATGAAGATTAATCTAGTTTCCAGATGTTCATTCGACCCCAGCAGACAACAATCTTACATTGGGGACTCTACTTTTCTCCATTCAGCCCTTGCCTGTGGATAGCGTTGCTCGCTACCGTGATGGTGTTTGGGGTCTATGTTTACATTCTACAATGCCTCAGCGCACAATACAGAGGAGTGGAAAGCGTGTGGTCTTTTACAGACAGTCAGCTGTGGGTGTTTGGAACCCTGTGTGGACAAGGTACAAGGATATTTTATACATTTTACCATTTATTTGTTTTGTTTTTAAACTATGCATGCAATTACAGTGCATTTTTGTGTAGAGTTGGGTTTACCAACTTTTTTTTTCTATAAATAAAATTACTAATGTGACATCTTTGTGTGTAAGTTTTGAAATAATCGATAAATTTTAAAATAATCTTGACTTGTATTGTAGGCATCCAAGATCATAATTTTATGTTTTTAAAATGCCTGACTTTGGGTAAAGGGGTATTACTCTATAAATCAATTTATAGGCCTGGTTTAAAATATAATTAAATATTTTTAAAATTTGTAAAAAATATTAATTCAATCAATTTTGACCCAATAAAGTAAATTAACCAATAATGGTCACTACAAAACATCAGTGTTGGCATTTCTATTTACAAAATAAAAAATAAAACTCTTTTGCGACAGTTTACTGTTCATCCTCTCTATAACATATTAACTAATTTATGATTCTTGAAGTAAATTTGGCTAGGACATGTAAAGTTTAGATTTTTTAGCTTCCTAAAACTCCTATTCAGATATTTAGTCATTGCTGGCAATTAGAGCATACAGATAATACATAATAAACATATTTAAAAAAGAAGATTGAAAAGTAGTCAGCATTATAAGAAAAGTTCCAAAGCTTTACATCAAACTATTTGTTTATATTTTTAGAAAATACTAAGTGTAAATAATATGACTGTGGTACATATGCCCCCCTCTTTATAATTTTTGAACTAATTCACAGATTAAAAATATATTTGGATTCCATGTGATCCCATTAGGCTGGTTTATATTTTTACTCTTATTCAGGGCTGAATTTATAGGGTAGTAGGAATCCACATTTGTAAAGATGGATAAATTTGTATTTGTTCAGTGCTTGAAAAAAGTGTTTGATTACACTTATAATTTATCGGCACTGTCTTGTGACTTTAATTTGGTTGTCGTTTGTTAATTTTTATTTATTTATCTCTAATGGGTTAGGAATTGGGAGGGTTGAATTTAGAGGAAGTGAACCTGCATTTGCATGGATGGAGAGTGGAAATTTATTTAGGAAAAAATACCCTCAATTTACCCGACCGAGATTCAAAACTCGGTCTCCTCGTCCTCAGCAGTCTAGTTTAACACAAAACTAGAGTGTTAGCTAACTACGCCATCGAGGAAGATTTGTTAAAATATCACTTACATATTTGGAATTATATGATAAAGTGCACCAATTCAGTTGGAGAATTTTCAAAAGAAACAATTATTATGAATTATTTTGACCATACTTTATACCAATATATTCCACCTAGAACTCATAATAAAGTTATTATAATCTGTATCTGTTTCTGTGCTAATAAGTGAAATATTATGATCCCTCGGTTAAAAATATAATGAACAATAGTCTGGTAGCTTGGTCCAGCTCTCATCAAAGAGTATGGTTACTTTGAAGATTTGACAAGATTGTATCGTATAATATAACTCTACCAATACTATTCTCAAAGCGAGAAGTCATGTGAGGTCAAATAGAGAGAAAAAAACCTTAGGTTTATTGCTAAATGTGATTATGTCAATTTCCTTCTTCGCACTCTGATCACACCCTACAATGATAGCACACCTCATCGTGGTAGGGACAAAACATGTGACAATTTTACAACTCTTTGAATGGAACAAATGCAATCAAAATATTTCCAAGTTTTAAAGTTTATTTGTGAGTTTAATTTCTCATAAGGATGCTAACATTATCAAGTGAGTGCCAATAAAGCATTAACAGCGATTATTACTCGCTTTGACGGCCACATGGTCTAACATGCTACAGTAGCCCCGTGGCTTCTTTGGTGCTGACTGACAGCTCACAGCTGACTTATGACAATCAAAATGTAGGTATATACCTACATTTTGACCGTCAGAAGTGGCAGCTGCTAAACACATGTTTTTGCAGATCATATGGTTCGGCGTAGGGATACGTAATTTGGTCTGGAAACTTTTTAAAGCTGTCAACTGTCAGCTGTGAGCTGTCAGTCAGCACCAAAGAAGCCATGGGGCTACTGTACTCTCGCAGTAGACTAAACTGTTGATGAGGGGGAGGTTAAGGCTCAAATCTCGGTCGGGTGTACCGAGAGTGGTTTTCCCAAAATGATTTTCCATGCAAATAAGACGCGGTGTTAAAAACAAACCGTGATTCCAGTTTTCTTTTCACTTTCACATCTAGACTGCATCACTTAGTGGTTGAATGTGTTACTAACAATGGGGTTCCCTGGTCTGCTGTGGACCAGTTACGTTAATTCCTGACTAATGTAGTCACAGATTTTACTAATACATCCCCTTTCCCTATTCTTAATATTTTACAATGAAATTTGTATCCCTAACGGCAACGTATGCACACACTATCACTTTACTTGTATAAAACAGCTAAAAGACTAATATGCTCCTCAGATCAATCTCCTGCTATAGAAAGGGACATATCCAAGGGGGTACATTTAGCAACCCTCACCATTTATTTCACTGGAATGATATTATTGGCTGCTTATTCGGGTGTCCTGGTGTCACACTTTGCAGTCAATAGAGAAACTTTGCCCTTCAACAACCTACAAGGATTCCTTAAAGATGGACGCTACACTTTTGGGATCCTCAACCAATCTGCCGAACTAGAGATATTTCAGGTACTGTAACTGTGTTAGTTAATCTTAGTAGGGTTGGGATAAAAACATGTGCTTTAACAGTTAAATTAGAGTAGTAGTAGTAGAGACTACAAATATTTTCTACACACAACAGAAAATTTTGAAAATTAATAATTTAATTTTCATGAAACATGGCAATGTGGTTTACTAATGATTAAAACATCTATCAACATTTAAATTGGGATTGAGACATAGAACATTTTCTGGCCAAATATTGCTTAAGTATAAATAAAAGTTACATCTATATAATAAGTGACAAATTTTCTGAATTTCTATTTGTAAAAGTTGACAAATTGTCAAAAAATAAATGAAACTATTCATTATGTGTATGGTGAAATTTTTATGATGAATTTGGTAAAGTTTTTACTTGTAAGTTTTTACTTGTGATGGATTCACAGTATAAAAAAAACCTTAAGTTATTACAAATATTTTCTAGGGGTGTGCGAAGCTTTGAAACTATGAAGTTGAAGTCAAAGTCAAAAGTAAAATCTCCTCTGCTTTAATTTTGAAACCCACAATAACCTTTGCATCTTTGAAATATTCAAAGGAAGAATAAAACTTTGATACATTATGAAGAGTTTTGAAATATCTCTCTAGAGATGACTTATTTCAACATATTAATTTTTAAAACAAATAACCTACTGAAAGCTCTGACACCTTAACTCAGTTGGTAGCATGTCTGTCTACTGAGCTGAGGGTCCCGGGTTCCTGGCATGGCTGAAAAATTTAGCATTGGTGAAATGCGGGTTTACCCTTTCACAGTAATGAATAAACGACTGGGGACTGGATGTTGTGCCTGTCCTAGATTTAAGTTAGATTATAAAACATACAAAGCTACAACAGGCCTAGCCAGTCGGTAGTGTAAAATATATGCCTTGAATTAAAACAATCCCTCAGGCCACAAGCGGGAAACAATGAATAATGTAAAGTAAAGCCTAATAAAAGGTTTTTTACATCAACTAGTGATTAAATATTATTATTATTAGCACCGCGTCTTACTACCCGTTCGGGTTATACGCGTTTACGCTAATGTGTAGTGGTAGGGTGATTGTGAGATGAAATGAAGGACCTACAGTTTTAACGTGGAATCCGAACCACGGTGGAGGCCTGGCATTCCCCACATTCACAAGATGGCTTGTCAGAGGTGAAGGAAGGGTTTGGAAATCAAATAAATCTGTGTCGGTACCGAGGATTGAACCCCGGCCGCCAGCACAGAAGTCTGACACCTTACCCCTAGACCACCAGGTCACCAGTGATTAAATGATTTTTATCATATTAAAGGAGGATATAAAGGCAAGGGCTTACACTGACCAGAAAATTGTAGGCGTTAATTAAAAAACCATCACAAAACACTTAATTATGTAATCTTTGGGTTACATAAGGATCTTTTTTCAACAGAAGATATTAAAAAACAGAGTGTCTTTTACTTTCTCCTGCAGAAGAAGGGAATTGATCCACCCAAAAATTACATTATTTGTTTTTTAATTTTGAGCTTTGAAGCCCACAATTTTCTGGTGTGTAGGCCTTGCCCTCTTATCCTCCTTTTAATGTTTCATTTAATATAGCCGTTTGGCACAATTTTTTCCCTTGTTTTCTAACGCATGGTAAGCACAGATAAATACATATCCCTCAGCATATGTACTTAATGAATAATTTAAACATTAAAAGTACTGCTGGGAGCCAACAACATGTACAAACCTTATCTTTGACTGCTTCGCATGTTTCAAGTTTCGCTTCACATCTAAGAAGTGATCATCACGCACCAATAATATCTTCTCCCACGTTATTTGATGTCCGTGCAGTATTTGTCCGCATGTTTTAAAAATTTAGCAAGTAAGCACATATCTCTAATGTTAACACGATATTAGAGTTTGGTTGAATCAACTATTTTACTAATTTAATCTTTTATTTTATCTACGAATCTTAAATCTTGGGGGAAAATGACAATCAAAAGAGGAAATATAAATATAGTGGAATGATAGGAAATAAAAATAGTAACTAAATGTTAACATTTTCGCTATAATCCATTAAAATTATAATTTTTATAAATTCAGTTCCATTAAAATTATAATTTTAATAAATTCAGTTAAGTGTTCAATTAATGGTCTGGAGTCTGGTTGTTAAGTTTGCCCTATAATTATAAGGAGTATGAGGTAACCTGGTGGTCTAGGGGTAAGTGTCGGACTACTATGCTGGCGGCCGGGGTTCAATCCTCGGTCCCGGCACAGATTTATCTGATTGCCAAACCCTTCCTTCACCTCTGACAAGACGTGTATTAATCACAACTTGTGAATGTGGGGAATGCCAGGCCTCCTCCGTGGTTCGAATTCCACGTTAAACTGTAGGTCCTTCATTTCATCTCACAATCACCCTACCATTACACATTAGCTTAAGTGTGTATAACCCGAACGGGTAGTAAGACGCGGTGCTAATAATAATAATAATAATAATAATAATAATAATAATAATAATAGTATGAACTATAATATAGTATAGTATACTATAATAATAGTATGAGTATGAACTATCAATAAGCTGTAATATTAAAGCTATAAAACAAATTATAATTCAAAATATAATTTTTTTAAGTAGGCCATTTGAGTTTAAAATCAGAAATTTTCTTGAATTCTTGAATATTAAATGTCTTGAAGGATTTGAGGATTAGAGGGTTCCATCACTACTATCATTTTAATGAATTTAACCCAGCTATAAGATGACTTATTGGTATGTTACAGGATGCTAAGTATGGTATACTGAACACAGTGTATAGAAGACATATAGCTCGAGACTCTAAGAGTATTGCTCCCAGTATATTCAAGGGGCTCCTACAAGCTTGCACACTGGACAAGTATGTGTTCCTTACGCCAGCATACCTCGCAAAGGCAATCATTCCGAGATTGCCCTGCAAACTTGTTGCTGTATCAGAGTGTATTATGAAGAGCAACATGGCCATGGCTGTAACTGCAACAAGTCCTTACCACGGGCTTTTCGAATACATGTGAGAACATTTGGTAACTGTTTTAAGTTTCAAAATGTTAGCTTTTCTCATGCATCATATGTGGGAGATCATTTATAGTGGAATGGAAAAGAATGCAAGGTAAAGCTAGTATTTTTGTAGTTATAATAACAATTAACAAAATATATCTGTAAAATAATACCAATAACATAGTAAAGTATTATTTATATATCTCTTTAAGGAAAACCTCTTTTCACTTTTTGAGGTAATTTTATTATATCTTTTCTTTCCATTGTAAAAGCCATATTGTGTTTGTTCCTTTTACCGTATATGTTTTATCCACCTTTTCTGTACCTTCCTCCAAATATAATACAATTACAGTAAAGTTTTATCAATTTTGGGGACAAAATATTATGTTTGCATTTTCTATGAGGACCTTCTTATGAAAATTGGACTGTACATGTCAAAATAACCCTAAACATACTAAACATAAGAAACTCCATGGCATAGGCCTGTAATCAAGCTATACCGACAGAGCGGCCCCCCCTATTAGTGATGATATTGCCAACATTTGCGGGTAGAGGGTGCCATGTGCTAAGCACAATGAATCCTTCGGCCATTAATTTCAGTTTTTTAGAGCAGAGCAGCTACTTATTTTTTCATGTAGCTTCCCATTTGTCCTGATGAAGCCAAGTCTGGCCCTGTTCCAGAGAGACTGCTTCACAGAAAGAGTCTGAAAGCGGTGAGAATTGAACCTGGGATCTCTGATATTTAAAAATCAAACCTCTCTTTGTTTCTAGTTTACAACGACTGCTCATGGGCGGAGTGTTACAGAAATTATACCTTGGTTCCTTCTCCCAAGTCTCCTCATGGCATTCTTCCTGGGAGAAAGTTGGTCTTGAGAAGGTGGCACCTCTGCTTGCCTTACTTGCTATAGGCTGTGCTCTCGCAGTACTGGTTCTAGTTGGAGAATTGAACAGCATGTGGAGCAAGCCAGGTTCATCTCTGGTACAATCACATGCACATGTGAAAAATAACAATTTAAAGAAATAAAAAAACTAAAACTATTTCTATAACAGTGTTATTGTATTTTAAAATATATTTTAATCAGAGACAGCCTTAATTCCTGAACTTATAGTAATATGTTACCAGCCTACGAGACCAGTAGACCTATCAGGCTTATGTTATTTTTTAAATATTTATAAAAAATAATTCATTAGACAGGTAAGGTAACTTACTTAATACACTAAAAAGAAACACAAAATAAAATTTAGGCTGTTTTTAATAATAATAGTTATTTATATGCACTCTAATTCGTTCAACATGGAAAACATTAAAACCCTTTTTTTTTTGCTCTTATCTACAAGCTTAGGATGGATCAGCAGAGCACAGTAAACATGCTTTAGCTAATGTTTTTGAAATTTTTTCCGTGTCAGAGGAAGACTATTTGACCTCTTCTAGCAACAGAGCCATTGATTGACTCTCATTACAATCAAATCCTTAGCTACAGGTCAATAGTTAGGAAATAGGATGGAGATACAAAAAATATTACATAGGACAGCCCTATGTTGAAATAATTCAAAGTGTAAAAAAGTAGCGATAAAAAATTATACGTTAATTTAATAGACAAAGCTTGTTAGTTAAAAATAACAAGTTAATTTAATAGACCAATTTTGTTACAGAGGAAAACCTTGAGACTTTAAATAAAACTTCTAGCTGTACACACTAATAATGAAGCACTCGCTCGACTCCCACCTACACCACGAAATATCTACATAGTTTAAATGCGATCTAGAAAAGAGATAGTAGAAAAGGGTGTGGAATAAGGGTTCCACCAACAGTGTTAACTCACAACAATTTCTACATTAGAAATACATGATTGTTAGGTTCTTCAAGGACTTTGTTCAAAATACTTAACTATCCTGATTAGATAGTAACAAATAAAGTACTTTAAGGGCATCATTAACTTCAAGTAGATATTCAAACTATAGATGTTGCACATCTATACTAAAAGAGTCAAATGGAATCAAAAGTCTAGTCTTCTCTTCAGACTACTTAATCACTCTAAGCTAATTATAATTTAAAATCCAACTCGTAACATCTAATGCAATACACCATTGAAAACAAAACCAATGACCTGCCGGTCATGCACTACCACGACTTTAAGAGTCTTCCTACAAATAACATCACTGAACTCGGTGACTCACATAAAATAAACATCTGACAGTAATAATAATAGTAGAATATTGACCAATTTTGTATCTAACTTTACTTTATACAAAGAGAAAATAATAGTTACGAAAAGCCCTCACCATCTCTGACAACCAACTCCACTATTCTTACAACTAAATCAAGAAAACATAATCTTAAGGCTCTCATATTTTCAAGTGATCACAATAAACACATTAGCACTAGAAAGCCCAAAGCAGTCATTTTGACCGCTTTAAGAATTACAGAGATTCCGTATCCGAATAATCTACATATGTGGTGTCGCCTTGACTCGTGCCCTTGATAATTGCATTGGCAACCATGTGACCAAGTGTAGATCTGTCCAAATAGTCGCGAACGATACCAATGCAGTCTTCTCAAGGTCTTGGTCACCAAGGATACAAAGGCTACCAGCCGTGCGTTATTCTCGTGGTGTTTGATTGGCAATTGTTTTAGTATTATCATTTCGTCTGCTAGAACACTGACTTACGTTTTTCGCCATTTTAAATAAGGTTGTTGCCGTTCGAATAGTTTGATGCAGTCTTTGCTATGAACAGCGCGAGAAGTGTAAAATCATTAAGAGTGCATCAAGTCTAAAACTCAAGGGTCCGACTAAGGAGCCTTGGACCATTAGGGTACAGCCATTGTTTCATAACATCTGTAGTTGATGAGAGAACATATTGGTGCCTTGTGTCTTTTCATAAAATATGATTTTACATGTTATATAAAAATCCCTTCTCTCATGAATAAATATAACTGGCTGTATGAAACATTATGTACCTATAAGACCCCAGAGGGGTCAACTAGACCTCTGTAAGTTCAGGGGCTGTAAGTGCAGGATGACAAATTTAAAACAACCTGCATAGTGCTAAACAGTGAATAGCAATACTAGACTATTAGGAATGTAAAATAATATATTTCACAAATCTATGTTTATATTGCTATGACGGATTAATGGGAAGCAGCATAGTTGGAATAGCAACTACATTCTTAGAAACACCATTCTCAGTGAATTATTCTATTATTATTATTACTGTCTCAGAAAAGACAAAATGTATCCTGCAAACAAATTCTTGCTATAAAATGTTATTTTTAAGCTCATACAACCATACCTCAAGAAAGAGCAGAATATCAATATAATCCTTTTCTTTACATTATTGAAGCTGGCACTAAGACTGAAAGCAGAGGAAATGAACATTGTTGGGACAGTAAACCATTCCAGGAAAGACATCTCGAGGTCTGTGAAGACATCTAAAACTCTGTTGTGCAAGACTACTGTCCTCAAGGCTCAGAATAACATTATATTGACAGTGTACCAGGGAAATAAATAGAACAACAACCTGCTATTGACCACACTCCACCCAATTGTTGAAATACATGCAATTTAAAATAAGCTCCCAGAAAGAGTGGTTTTCTATAACTCTAAAAAGTATGGTTTTGACATAGTCAGCTCATAACTAGGCCTACTCTATAAGGGCTGCTTTTCAGAGATGGCCAGTGCATGTTTTCTAGAACATTGTTAACCTAGAAACACTCAATGCGTGTGTATGTAATTAGGTCACAAGTCAGAGAATCTCTCCGTATAAATGTATACTTCAACTAGTGAACGAGCTAAAAACAAAACCACAAACAGTGTCGGTGTCAAGGGATTATTGCGAGTAAGATAAACAAAATGGTTGACAGTTTTTCCATCTGAAACAAAGCTGTCGGTGGCAATTGTTTAGCCACAGTCATAAAAAAATTAGTTTGCTTCAAGAATCTGGAGGCTTAGCAATTTTTCAAGTATTCCATTTTTTGGCAGCTATTCTAGTAGGCTGTAAAATATTTATTTCTTGTACATGCCGGATATATAGATAATGCATATTCTAGCTCTTTATAGTGTAAATTTCTACCACAATTTGTTGCATAGTTCAGTATCACATATTGTTATAAGTAGCCTTACATGATGTTAACTATATAATGTGAAATGACTATAACAAGCAATTTTAAATTATTATGATTATGAATATTATTATCATCATCATCATCATCCTCTTCTTCATAATCAAGCATAATAAACTATGTACAATCTTAGTGGTTGAACAATACTATTATTATTATTATTATTAGCACCGCGTTTTACTACCCATTCGGGTTATACGCACTTACGCTAATGTGTAATGGTAGGGTGATTATGAGATGAAATGAAGGACCTACAGTTTGACGTGGAATCCAAACCACGGTGGAGGCCTGGCATTCCCCACATTCACAAGATGTCTTGTCAAAGGTGAAGGAAGGGTTTGGTAATCAGATAAATATGTACCGAGACCGAGGATTGAACCCCGGCCGCCAGCACAGAAGTCTAACACCTTACCCCTAGACCACCAGGTCACCGACATTTCCAACAACTGTTATAAGAAGAACTGCAACAAGGTTTGTGGTAATTACTCAGTAGCTTTGGGACATCCTGTATAAATTGAGGTTAATGAAAATAAATAACCAGCCATCATCCAAAAGCATGATACAATGTTCTGAGATGTAATATATTTAAGGAGTTGGTGCATATTGCATAGTGTTTATGAGAAGCGGTCAATATGACTGCTGATATGGTTTCTAGGTAGGCCTATATGCATCTGCTTGGGCCTCATAGTGTTAAATTAATATTTCTAGTAAGCTATTGTTCATATTTGATTTAGTAAGCAGTAATAAATGACAAAATTATATCTTGTTTATTTTTATTCCCTTCGCCTTGTTTGATAATAGCTTAGTCTTCTATGACAACATGTTGTGGTGTTATTATTAATGTTACGCTATCGTCAATCTTCAGGTCTGTGGAAAACCAATGTAAATGTAAAATAATATAGGCTATATAGATATATTACAACATTTTAGGGTTAATAAAAGTTAAACATTTAGGCCTGACTTAAAGAGAAATACCGTAGTCTTGAGAGAATAGAAGATATTATTTGAAATATTAAGTAAATAATCACTTCAATTAACAAGCTTATAATTACCTTGTTAACATTCATTATGATGACAATGTCCCAACCAAGCTTAACCTAACCTTTCGTACAAAAAAATAAATTGCTATCTATATATACAATAAATTATTCAATGTAATAGTTAAACATGACATCATTCAGTGCTATAGTGTGCAGTAGTGTTAATTAATAGGTTTCAAAATTTATAAATCTTAGTGTCATCAAATTAAAATTAAATTAAAGTGAATAAATGTCTACAGATGATTCCATAGACATGAAAAAGAGCTTAAAACGGGGCGGATGAAGCGCACTGTCACCGATTTCCCCCTTAAATACACATATTTTCGTAAAACAAATCTGGATTGGTTACACCTACACCTTCTTTGAAAATAATGAATTTAGAAGAAAAAACCGAGACACTGAACATTATTAACCACAGTAAACACATACAAACACTTGAAATATTAATAAAATGTATTTATTTAATGTATCAGAATAAGTTCTCACCTACAGGTCCTTAGCAGAAAATCCTACTAGAATGAAGGTCAATACTCAATACCCGTAAACCTACCGATTATGTTAAAAGAATATATATATATATA
>CABFVZ010002940.1:0-37178 GCA_902151445.1 Timema monikensis | reverse complement strand
TATATATATATATCTTAAAAACAGCTATTTTCCTAAAAAACCAATAACTATGTTATATCAATTACTCTTTTAATTTAAAGCAAATGTGATTTTAGATTTTGAGTTAGTAGGGGCCATAGACAAAGTATTTAGTATAGACCATAGATAAAGGAGAATATATACATAGAATGAGATATGTTGATTTGAGATTTTTAGTTAGTAAGAGTCATAGACAATGAAGTATTTAGTCTAGACCATAGATAAAGGATAGTATTAGACATTGAATGATACATGATTGAACTTTGAACATCAACGTTTTCATTGTTTTGAAAACACCGAAGATGAAAGTTTGATTTGCTGATAATATTTTCACAATTTTCAATGATAAATATAAAAGGTTTGATGTTTATTGGTCGATGATTTAAAAAAAAATCTTAATTCTGTTCGCGTCAACTTTTGGGAACAGTTTTAAGTCCAGAGTATTTTTTGATAGGTCTTACCGTTTAGCCGCAAGAGACCTCCAAAGAAAAGTCCACACCGACTTTAAAGTTGCTCCCCCATTTTGAATTATTTTTTTTCGGGGTTAACAATTAATTTTCTTTTAACTTTTTGGAACTTTCCCATTGGTTACAGGCTAGAAGCTATAAGTTTGCCAAATTTCAAGTTTCTTGCTCATCTGGAAGTGGGTAAACATTAATGTCAGTGAGTGAGTCAGTCATGTGTCCTTATAGTAGTATAATTAGTATATCTGGGCGTAGGTAAGGAGAAGATGGAACAAGCTATTGAGGCAATGCAAACACTTTTTAATTCTTTCAGCTCTCTTCTTAAAGATGGTAGAAATAAATTTTATTTTTTATCATCTCATATCGTGACTGGTAATGCAGTATAATACGAGAGTAGCGAGTTAGATCATACAACCACTGATGCAGGTTATTTTGTAATCCACCTAAACTACTTTGAACCTTAGTTTTAGATAATAATGCTTTTTATTAATTTGCATTTGTCTCCTAATTATTTCTTTTTCTACTTTCAATACACTTCTTTTTTCGAGCACAAAAATATGTGTGCATGCCTACTACTTTGACGATAATGAAGCTAAGGGAATTGGTTATCATCTAAATGAACTACTAGGAGGAATTATTACTAATGAAAATTTCAGTCATAAGAGGCTGCAACGCTGTGATAGACAAAGTATGAGAAGGTATGGTCGTGGAAACTTTTGACTTGGTGGAAAGGAATAAAATATAAGATTAGGTACTTGGTAGAGCTTTGTACCAACTGATTGTTGTGATCACGTGATTTCAACATGACCCACGTAGGTGACAGTGGCGTAGCGTGGGCTGCCAGTGCCCGGGGCAAGGCAAGAATTGCCCCCTAATCCGTGGACTTTTAGAACTCTACGAGTCCCTTACAATTGAAACCCCTTGACCCCTAAGCACATGTATTGTACTTTAAGAAAATATTGACTTATTAAAGTAAAATTAATTCAAAACTATTATACTTAAATTTTATTAAAATCTCTTTGTTTTAATTTGTGCAAATTTTTCAATAACGGTATTGAAATTTCTCTCAATTGACAGCATTGATATTCTACTAAGTATTTCTTGATTCATTGTAGATCTTGCTTTGATTAATTTAAGTCTTGAGAAACTTCTTTCACAACTGGCAGTTGAAACAGTGATGGTTAAAAATATTCTTTGTGACAGTGTCACTTTTCGTTCACCCCATAGCCGGTGCCAGCCAATAATTCTAGGGGGGAAGGGGGGGATTGGTGGGCACTTTCTTCAATTGTCGGAGACTAGAAAAAATTCTAAATTATAAACAGTTGTATAAGCTATCTGAAGTTTTTTTATGGCAAAATAACCTTCTAACTTCTGGAGGATAGGACAAATTCTAAATATTAAATACCTCTAGAAGCTATCTGGAGTGTTTTTATTATGGCAACATAACCCCCTAACTGCCAAAGCTTAGGAAAAATTCTAAATATTAAATATTTCTAGAAGCTATCTGAAGTGTTTTTTTATGGCAACATAACCCTCTAACGGCTGGAGGCTAGGATAGTTACTAAATATTAAATACTGCTAGAAGCTATCTGAAGTTTTTTTTATGGTAACACAACCCCCTAACTGCTGATGGCTAGGAAAAATTCTAAGTATTAAACACCTCTAGAAGCTATCTGAAGTGCTTTTTATGGTAACACAGCCCCTTAATTTGTACTTGTACCTTAATTTCAATATGCTTTGAACCATAAATAACGCCATATAAATTTTGTTCATAAAATTTCAGCGGGGTTGAACCCCCAAAAGCCCCCCTGCCTATGGCTTTGGTCTACCCGACGTAAATAAATTTGACGTAGTATTTGAGCAAAGATAAAGAAACTTTGTATGTAAGACACTATTTAATGTATTTTAAATCGTAGTCACAAAATGCGGACAATCCAAAAAATAAAGTCAACCAAGAACATACAATTTTTTTAAAACATATACAAAACATGATTAGAGGTAATAATATAAATTTTAAAATCTCTATTGTGAAACAATAACTAACAAATCCATTTATTGAAACAATAAGACCGTCACAAAAAAGTTAGTCAAACTCTCTTACAGCATCCATGTGGGTGTAACACCCACCGTGTCAAATTTAAAGCATATGGCATATGGAGACGTGTAGTATTCAAAAAATAATTGCAAACAAAATAATTATATTATTCCTTGCTCTATGTATACTTTTATCACTCAGCCCTTTCATTGTGTAACCATATAATCACTTTCGTAA
Source organism: Timema monikensis (assembly GCA_902151445.1). NCBI lineage: Eukaryota > Metazoa > Arthropoda > Insecta > Phasmatodea > Timematidae > Timema > Timema monikensis. The sequence continues at coordinate 34,424 of CABFVZ010002940.1, read as the reverse complement.
ATATTTATACAATAAAAATAAATACACCGTAAGCCCGCATGGCGTTGGATAGAAAGGCTTGTGCCGGCCACTTTGTAATGGTAACTTAAGAATGCAATGCTTGCTATGTCAGCTACTAGCTCTACGTCAGTGAAACAACGACAGTTTCTTATTTAAAAAAGTACACGCTTGATGCCTTACTTTACATTATTTCCTTACCTTGGTAACATAAATATAAAAATCATATAGACTTGAAATGGAGAAGACAAAAATCAATGTCTAACTATTCTGCCAAACTCACTTTTTAATAAGAGTTCCAAATTAGATTGACGTATGGATATCTTCATAATTTAGTCGTGGCTAGGTTAGGATCATTAAAATTATGAATATCACAACTATTAAAAATATTTAGGATAGTTTACGTTTGCCAGGGTTATGTTGGTCACTAGAGTTCCATCGAGCAAGAGTTGGGAGCCTTGAGTGGTGAGCGCGTTTAACAACTGCTGTCACCTATGAATCAGCTGAGGAAGCAATATTGCAGTCTCCCAGTGTTGTACATTCTTGGCCAGAGGTGAATTTATGAATCTAGCGCTGCCACCTCTAAACACTAAATAATGTATAGTTTACCTTTCCTACCTTAATTTAACCCTTCTAAAGCCCCATCTTCTCCCTTTAGCCCCTTATACACCAACACACATGAATACCATACACTTACATTAACATATGTGCTAGTTCTTACATGATTTGATTTTTTTTTATAGAGTAGCACCTAATAGTAAAAAGTAACACAGCTACTGTGAAACAAATACACGCTCTGGCACACTAGTAGCTCAACAGAGACACTATTGCAATTATAAGCTTCTAAATAAGAGGTGGGTATACAGTCCACATTCTTGTCTCCAACACTACTGCCTGTATTGTTCTGCCAACTCCAGTTGAACTATCTTAGTATAATTACCATCGAAATAGTTACTTTTTCTTTAGAATGTTTTTATTATAGTCAACTGATTTGTCCATCTTATTTTCTCTACTCTCCTACATAATATTTCACTACTTTTTAAATAGCCATTCTCCTTTCTACTCAGAGTTCATGTATTATTTCATACAAAACGATGCTCTATATTTTGTAACACTTAACCAGTTACTTCTATTTTCCAGGATCAGTTTGCTAGTCAGTAACATCCTATCTTTATATCAGTCTTGTTATTACCATTTATACTTTATCTCCCGTTTACACTACATACTTTTTGATATTAAACTTTTTACATAATTTGAAATGTTTCACATTCTCTATCTGCTGATTTCTTGCCACAGTATTCGGTGATTCCTCTGTTCGGGAAATCCTCAATTCTTTAGATGTGATATTTTTGAACTACGTGTAAATAACATGTAATCTAGCATGCCACAGCCTCATTCCTTATACTGTGGGCAACAGTATTGTTTTAAGGTTGGTAGCAACTAAAACATATGCATTTTTGTAATATTTGTAAACAAAGCGGTAAACAGTATTAAAAATACAAATATAACGTTAAATGTTTAAAAACAAGGAAAATGCACTTTCATATGTACATAGGATTATCATTAGCAATAGTTGTCAATATAACAGTAAATTCTAAAAGTGACGTACCGAGGTTTAATTCTGAGAAAGATTTTGAACAAATGATTGAACACGGTAGAAGAGAATACAATCTTATCCAAGAAAGAGTAGGAATGCCAAAGTTTGGATCATGCTGGGAAAATGCAGTGTTGTATTTGAAAGAGGGGTGTGGAGGTCTCACTGAACAATTACAAAGTGCTATTGCGCTTCAATTTACAGACTGTTTTTTAATTATGTCTGGTATGCAACCTTACAGATGTGACAAGTTAGGAAGTAATAGAGAATTTTGTTTGAGAAATATGTCAGATAAGGCATTTCAAGCTTATACACAGTTTTACACGCACACTCAAAACATATGCTTCTTTCTTCAAAATATTATGTGGCATGATGCAACACACAAAACAATTGATAGACTTTCATTAACTTCTGAACATGTTGCAGAACAGTTGGAACAAGCAGAAAAATTGCAGACTAGTTTATTGGAACACCAGAAAGAAAGCATGTCTGTTCAGATAGAACTCTTATACAATGGTCGAATGCTTGGCCAGATCTTGGAAAACTCTCAGATAAAGTTACTTACTGTGATGAATGAATTCAGAGCATCTACATTGGAACAAAAACAACTACTCTTCGATGTGTTTGAACGTTTATCATCCCTTCAGGCATGGGTATTGGGGGAGGTCTCATGGTTGGAGACTGTGATATTTTACATTTCTAGTGCAATAATCTCCTATGTCTCCACAGCAACACCACGCACCCATAGTGCAAGACCAGGATTATTTGTAACAGTAACGATGAATGCAGTCATCGAGCGAAGTATTTGCACACATCTTATTGGGGAAGGCAAAGAGCAACTTGACACAATCAACGCCAACCTCATTTGGTGGGTCTGGTTGACAAGAAGAATTATGATTGTTGTGTGTGTAGCTTTACTGGTCATAGCGATGTATAACTACTCTGATTACAATGCCATAAATCATCGGTTGTTGCTGCAGATTCAGCAACAAAATTCTAAAATTATTGGTCAATTGAAAAATATAAAATCAAGTAAAATTTACTCCATGGAGCATATTGTGAACAAATATAACATAGATGAAAGGTAAGATATATTTTGGGGCTTACCTATTCCTTTCTTTAAAACTAAATAATGTTCTGTAGTTTGTATAGCAGATGCTTATTTAAACAAAATTCTATGTACTTTATTTTATTCATAAATTCACAAAGATAGGTAGCTTCAAATACATTTTAGAACAAACCCTCTGATTCTTATCAGACTAAATGTACAGTACCATTATATAGCTTTTTATCATCAGAATTGGCCGCACACTAGGCTAGTTTCTTAAAAGTGAATGTTTGTAAACCTTATGTGAACTAACATTTTTTTAGCACCTCATCTCACTACTCATAACAGTTTTACGCTTATGTACTAGTTACGTTAATGGTTTTAGGGATTAGGAGGGTTATATTTAAAGGAATTGTACCCGCATTTGAATGTAGGAAGAGAGTAAAATAATTTAGGTAAAACCACCCTCAATACACCCGCATTAAGATTAGAACCTCAATCTCCCCGTCATTGGCAATCCTGTGCACCGAGAGGATAGTGCGTTAGACCTCACGGCCACCAAAGCGGGTGAATGTTATGTTGATCATGATCCAGGCATTATCACTGTTGATATAACATAGCTTATCTTGTGCAACCATTGCTGGAGACGGAAACCTCCCATGTGTTTCCAACAGATTACTAAACTCATTTCAAGAATAAACTCTAATAAGACAAGTTTAAAAAACCATATTAACCTAAACTTATAATAATAATAGGCTATAACTGTATCAACATCCATGGAGGAACGATGGAGGCATTTTACTAAACTGACCTGGATACTGGTTGTAAACAGTTGATGACGATGATATCATAATAATCACCCAATGGGATTAAAAACCATTTAAATAGCTTAAGTAAGTAAGCCAAGGCATTGTGTTAAAAAATTATAATGTAGATGTTTGATTTTCTTATTTGGTCCCTTCAATGAAGTTCTACCAGTAGGATAGTCATACGGGCTAAGTATGATACTGTACCTACCATTACCATGTTAAATTGTGTTAGTTTTACTGTACTGTTGATGTATTAATTAGGCCTAATTTTAAACTTACAGTACAAATTGTAAATATTACATTACGATACAGAGTGTTGGTATATGCCTATATGTCGGTCTTATGAAATCGTTTTCTTTCGCACAGAGCAATTCTTAAAGGCAGGATCATTGACTCCCTTTATAATTATACACAGCAACCACAGTTTGTAAACAAAATTATTCTGACTTTAAGGCTAGGATGCAGATATATTTTTCAAAACTTTTGGGTTCTTTTACAATTCAAAGAATGTTTTTTTTTTCACTATTCAATTAGTTTTTCACAACTAAGTAAATTATGGGGAGCTGTTTGTTAAAGGAAATTTGTGTAGAGACGCAGTAGGTTATGCCTATAATTATTTTTATATTTTGAATGATTATTTAACTCTACATTTAGGTCAAAATGTTTTGATAATAACAATTACTATAATATTTTAACTGACATCCAGTAGAGTAGACCCTAAATCTTGTGTGCACCAAATATGTGAAGCCATGTCATAATTATTTTAATAAACTTTAATATTAAGAATATCTTTGATTTTGATTTCTATTAGTCAATCTCTTTGTTTTAGCTACTGTGATCCTGAAATCTCAAAATTGTCGACCTCATCCAAACATGACTTTAAGGACCCAGACCAGAAGTTAAATTGCATCACACGAGAACTGAGAAACACAGACTTAGAAAGTGATGTCAATAAAGACCTTAGATGGAATCCACTGAAATCTTCTGAAAATGGCGGAGGCCCGAGTCCCAGACAGACAATTAACAGGGTTAATTCTCCTAGATACAATCTAAGAAGCTTTAATCCTAGCAGAGATTCCACTCCACAACTCGTTTAGAGTGATAACATTTTACTGACTGGGCAGTTTTTCATTGGTTTGTATTTCTAGTCTATTTCTGTCAATTAGTAAGACCCAAATAAAGTAAGGTTAGTAAACATCAATAGATTACTAAACAATGGCAATAAGGGTATAGTCTTGATGTGATTCACACCAGTGACGTCGCTAGGGTTGGGGTCACCCACTGCTGTAACCCATGGATCTCCTCCCATACCATACCATACCATACCGAATTATCAGTAAAGTTCTTTTTGTACTAATGTTACTCATAAATCATAATAGGCCTTTATCTTTGAATGTAATGACAATATTAGTGACATAAACAACATACAAAATTAAAATATCACCTTATAATTACAATAATTATCATACAAACACCCTAAATGTATTTACATTTACATAGTTTCATGTGGTTCGAGCAAAAATTCTATAAGAAAACAATGGGAAATCTTTGAAGTAAAAACATTGAAGCTGATACATCAAAATAATGCTAATTTTGACATTAAACTTTACCACTAAATCAGATAAATTAATAGATTGGATTTGCATTGACAATAATGGCTAGATAATGGAGAAATTGTAGACAAATGCATATAGAAATAAACTCATAAATGAAATAATACCAACAAAATAAACAAAAACAATACACAAGCATTTCAGCACTTAGAGAACATCTAATCTAGATTAGAACTTTGCTTACCTGGCCTTCAAAGCTGCAACTTGTGAGTCACTTATCAAACTGAAATTAATGCCTTTCACCAACTCACATTCATTTGATAATATCGCAAGATCAGAAAGCCTTGATTGTTTCATGTTAGATTGCAAAATAGTTCTTTATAAGTTTCAGCTTTGAGAAGCTATTTGGTTCTCACAAAGCTAATTGATACAGGCTCACAATACTAATTAGACCTAGTACAATATTGTAGCTAAGATACCAGAAAATCTGACAAAATCAGCGATTATAAAAATACCATCAACAATGAAAACAACGTGTGCAGATGAACCCACGTGATTCAAAGCTTTATTGTAATTGGGTAATTATGACAACTCTGCCAGAACACATGTGCATTAGAAGGTTCAAAAACTAAATTATTGCAGTGTTTTAGCCTTGTAGGTATATTAAGACAGTATTATGTAAGTTGAGCTTATGAAAACTGTTTTTGTAGTCATAACTAACTGGGGCCTAGAAGGACTTTTTTCTGCTGAAAGACAGCACATTTTTTTTTTATAGACAGTCATTTTAGTGTCACCTGGTGGAGTTCGAAGCCCCACCCGGATTCTCGTAGTGATGCTACTGATCCACACAATAAATTATAAGTCATCTGTATTTTTATTAACCATTTGATGGTATATTAGGTTTATAATAATTATTAATACAGTCTGTTTTCTTGACCACTTTCTAAAATCATTCCATGTGGGGAACTTTGAGTATCCCTTGAGTAATTTGACAAAAATCAAACAAAGCTTATTTTAAAATTTACTATTGTTGGTTAGTTTTTTTATTTACCATACTTATGAAAAAAAGTGGTCAATCTAGAGTTTTGTTTTATGAGTAAAATTATTTATATTGGTGTTGATTATGCACTAAGCTTGATATTTTTCCAACCAATTGATTCACTTCTGCAGACTTTGTTTCATGGTTGGTCAAGAAAAAGAGGGGGTTGTCATTTTAAAAGTGAATGTTTGTAATATAGAAGATGTAATTATTTATTAATTCATGAAACACAGAAGCAGATTTTTTTTATAAAGTTATTTAAATCTCTTCATGGTACTCAATAATAGGCCTAGAGAAGACCAGTTTTTAATTAATTTCATCTGACATGCAAGTACCTAATTTAAATAAGTATACAACCCAAACCGGTAGTAAGACACAGTGCTAAAAAAGTTAAAATATGTTTTCCTAGAAAATAATAGTTCTGTCTATTTTTTTTATGTTCAATAACAGCATTTAACTTAAAACAGTTTAAAATGTTATTCAAAAACCTATTTGATTGTGCATATTAAGGCGGGGTGCTAGTGAGCGCGAGTTTATTGCATTAATTTTGCAGTTTTTATAGCACAAACATCCTTTGGCCAAAACAAATCAAATATTTCTTCTATAGAAACATAGAGTTTGTTTTCTGTACATGCTAATCTCAACAGTTGTTGAATATCTGTCATGTGCATGGCAGCATTTGGTGATAAACATTTTAAATAAAGAGAAAAGTTTGTCACCAAATGCTGCCATGCTCATGACAGATATTCAACAACTGTTGAGATTAGCATGTGCATAAAACAAAACTTTATGTTTCTATAGAAGAAATATTTGATTTGTTTTGGCCAAAGGATGTTTGTGCTATAAAAACTGCAAAATTAATGCACTAAACTCACGCTCACTAGCACTCCACCTTAATGTTTGTTTCAATACCTTTTAATATGGTAATCATCAATAAATCATGGATATCTTTCTTGTAGAAATTAACTGTATTTAGCATCTCCTTTCCTGAGATGCAAGTGTGAAAAGTAGCAGGGTAGTTAAGAGTAAATAGGGGTAGTTAAAGCTACATTTACATTGGAGCGAATGGTAGATAATTGAAGCGAATATTCAGAAAACTTTCAGTTCCATTTGCTACTAATCCATTCGGACCTGTTTGGACCTATTCAAGGGGTTTTTAAACTAGGAAAAGCAACTTGAGAATCTACGTGAGAAGTGATGCTCGCAAAATATCCGCCTATTTGTAGAAACTCTAGTACCAGGGATTGTTGGGTACGTGTAACGTGTATATTTAATTATAAGCTATAAGTACAGTTTAAATATTGTACCATAGACAATAGTATTGCTAAAGACCAGTTAGAATTAGATTGTATAGTAGGTGCACGTGTATTTAAAAAAAGCACAGAATAGAAGGAAAGAGAGGAGAATTTGGGTGTAAGAATATTTACAGGGATATAAAACCCATGAATGGAAGTGTAACACTTCTACACAATCACTTCAAAACAAGTACAAATAAGTATGAACACTGAACCAGACTGTAGACACACACAAATATGATCAGTACGCGAGCAACGCCCAAGTGGCAAGCCTGTTCACACTGGAACGAGCATAGAACAGGGGAGAGTACGAGTTTCCTTAGATGGTTCGCTCATAGACCGACAGCGGGCGAATCATCAGCGAATGTGAACCAAAACTGAGTGAACATTGATGAATGGTGCTCGTTGCAACTCACAAACTGTTAACACTCAAGAGAAAGTTCCGATTGCTGATGCTCGTTCACCTGTATTTTCTACCATTCTTTCTCGTGTAAATGTAGCCTAACATGAGAGCCAACTGTTGAAACAATAAAAGCTTTTAATTGGCCTTTTCCTACTTGATGACATCATCACATGAATTTGAAATGTTTTTATGTAAAATAACACTTACTGGAATCTCAAAAACAAGGGGGACAACTCAATTGTTTAGCCTCTGGATAGTCTCTGGCAAGTTTTTTTAAAAAAAAAGGGGATTTAAATAACAGAAACAAGACTCATACTCATTTTTCTATAAAATAGCTTTGTAAAAATGTATGTATTATAAAATTTTATAAAGGGTGCTGCCTATTTGAAAGGAAATAATCTCACACACTGCAGTATTTTGTCTTTAGAATGGCAGTTCTAAACCATCAAAACAACTGAAACAATTAGAATTTATCTTATAATTAGTTTTGAAACTTTGTTAAAAATTTATTTTTTCTGTTTGAGGAAAGTTAGCTATATCTTTCAAACAATTTACTTTGATATCATAATTGTAAAACCTTAGGTGAAATGTTGTTAAAACTAAGCGACAGCTAACATGAGATGTTGTTAAAATTAAGCTAATTTAAAATTCACATTAACCTTTTAAACTATAAAATCTAAAATGTAACTTTTTTAAAAAAATTCTATAGATTTCACTATTGTTATGTTGGTTTGAACCCTATTTTAAAATAACAAACCACTTTTTAACCAACATGAAATTTCTGCAACATGTTTTGCTCCTTAACATTATGTGATATTATGTAAATAGTGAACTAAAAGTAAAAAATACAAATAGCTATTTTTTAAATCTATTATACTTGAAAACATTTTAAAATGTTTGGTGCATTCCACATTTCTTTTGTGAACTTTATTTATCAGAAATGATTTAAAAAATGATTTATTGTATATTTTTTTATAAATATTTATGTTTTTTTAACTAGTCGGTCGTTAAAATGTTGTTAAATATTTTAATTAGTAGCTTAATGATTTAAACAAGTCTGAAACATTGGCTCCAATGAAGTTTTAACTGTATGTAATATGGTCATACTGTGTGGCTGTACTATAAAGTAGATTTCAACTTAAAATTTATTTTTATGATTAAATAATTTATATACTATATATATAGTATATATATTGTATATATATATATATAGTGTATAAATTATTAATAATTAATATCAATGTAAAGAACACAAAACAATATATATTGTTTTGTGTTCTTTTATTTGATATTGTTTAGTAATAACCTAAAAATTACTAAACATTTTTACAAAAGGTTCATCATGCTAAGGTTATGTTATTTAAGAATATACTCATTCTATTATGAGAAAAGTACTTTGCATGAAGATATTATGTTTGTATGTCAGTTAGTAAATCCACGAGATTAATTAAAATGTCTTGAGAAAATAATATTATTTTAAAGTGTTGACCAAAGTTCCAGAGTTGAATTACAGTATTTATTGGCTTATCAGAAATATTTGAGTGAACTGATGTTCTTTTAGATCACGAGGAAACTTCACAGCATATTTCTCCTCATCACAGTAATTTAAGTTGGCATTACTATGCTAGTGGAGCTATGATTGCTATTATAAGCCCCTCCTCTTATGACCTTACTGTTTTATGAACAACGGTCGCCAAGCGAGCTGTTGTAAAGCAAACCCTCTTTTCCCATAAGAACATTGCTATAAATTGAAGTTCTATTCTCTTTAACTCTTTTCATAACATAGTATATCAAAACTAACCATTAAAAACATTAATTAAGTTAAGACCAACATATAACTCTGTAAATAAAATAAAAATCATGTAATATATTTAAAAGCCATAAACATTTACAAAATCACAAAAAAAAAATTCTTTAAATTTTTTCAAAATGGGGCTCACACCTAAATAAGACATTTGAATTTTATTCCCAATTCACTACTTTCATCCTTGAATGCTCAATATTTTGTGTTTAACTTCTAATGTTATAGCTTACCTAGAGGTTTTGGATAAGCATAACGTTTCTTCTATGAAGTCATTTTTTAAGTCAAAATAATATTAAAATTTAAAGAAAATTGACAATTTGTTTTAGAGCATTGCAAAAGAGTGTTTCTATATTAAAATGTAAACTGAATAAAGAGACTCTTTAGCCACCAAGCCTGTCATGTTGACTCAATTGTCGCCAGTCGATTTGGTCTTATTTGTGTTAGACACAGTCGTAACAAGGTCATAAGAAGGAGAGTATTTATGACATTTAGAAGGTATTGTGTACTATAAGAGTCTTATAAGAAACTAAGTGGGACGAGATTCTTGAATATGAATAACTGAGTCAGAACATTAGTGTGCTAATCCACAAGTCAAGGGATGCAATATCTGCTTTGGACACATTTTAAAGTATATCAAACACTTTCTCTTTTATTATTGTTAATGGGGTTACATACACCATGAATGTTCACTGTTGTATAATTTTTAAAATGAATGGGTTTTAAGATGTTTGAAATGTTTTAACATTCCACAGTCCACATTTGAACATTGATATATAATTAATAGTCTACAAAAATTTAATTGTAAATAATTTGTATTGGTTTTTCAAATGATGCAGTTGTAAATATGTTAAATATTTTAGTTAGTTAGTAAAGTGGGTTTACATTAAGAAATTTAAAACAAAACTATAAATAAGTTCAAATAGATGGGTCTTCCTACCAAGGTCGAGGTATATTTGTATTAGTATTTAATAGCATGATATTTGTATTTTTAGAGGGTTTTATATAGTACAGTAAAACATTGTTTTATATATATTTGAAAAAAAGGATTTATTTTATAACAATGTTTACAAAAAAAATAAAAGCGATATATTCAAGTCAGTTTTTTACATTGTTTTAAAAGTCAAACTTTACAGGTTTCTTTGGTTTTATTGAAATTTTAAATATAATTTAATGTTTGTTTTTAAAATACTTAGCTGTAACTACTCAATTTGACATCAAAATCAATCAACTACAACTGTTATGTTTGACTTGTGACTTTAAAGCTTTGCACATCTTTGTGACAATTTACTTATTGATATTTACAAGTAGCTATTCATATTTATTTTAAAGTTCTGGATCTATTAATTTCTTTTAATTTTGGCAGACCCTGGGTAGAAATAAAGTGATTTACTCTTGGATAATATAATCATTTGGAGGTGAATTGTTATTGTGTTATTGTTATGGTTCAAAGGACACTCATAAATAAATGTCGCTAAATAGAATAACAAATTTAATTTCCTTATTCAGTATATATTATTGCATTATAGCATCATACTCTATTACTATTATACAAAGTAACACAATCTTGAACTTATTGTCTTAACAGGAAACTATTTTATACAAATTATTTTAGTAAAATTCTGGGCTCTACATTCCCAACCATCCTTCAAATGTTCATTTACCGTACTTCCCTGCACAATCGTCTCATAATTTATGCATATTTTTTGTGGAAAAAAAGTGGGGTGCGATCATTATATGAGGCTTTAAAAAAAATTGTATTACTTAATAATTATTTATTACTAAACTGTCTTTGGTACAAGTTTAGGATGCACGATATATTTGTGAATATATGATTTAATTGAAAAGTTCAAATCTAAGCTCATCATTTTTTTTTTGTCAATTTGGCAAACATTTTTGTTTTTGCCAGGCTCACACCAACTTTATACTCACTGAAAATGCTCTTTTTGCGGCTTTCTACCATGCTGACTAGCAGACAGAATCACGCTGTGTTCTATGAATGTTGTTTATGTTTCGAAATCACATTCTGAAATATTTGTTTGTCACACGTGTCATTAATATTTACTATTTTGTCAGAAATAAATAAAAGGGATATAGTAAGCTATAATTTTTAAGATCTTACTTAACATGACTGCAATCTATAGATCCAAAAAATATTTTTTTATTGCAACAGTTTGGGGAGACCCTTGGGTTTTAGCCCCTGTCTAGGCCTAGATGTTGTGAGAATAAACAACAAATGACTTAAAATCCTTTTCCTTTCTTGATTCTGACTCTTTTATTTATCTCGTATCCGACTCTGACTTATTCAGAATTGGCTAAATTATATTAACTAGTAATAAAAAATTTCCTGCAGTAAAATCTCCAATAAAGATTACTTTAGGAGAAGCTTCTTTGGCATTTTGAATTTATATTAAAATACATTTATCCATCAAATTTTAAATATTGGTCCTAAATAATAAAATATACATAGAATTAAAATGATACATTTACCAAATATTGTTATGATATTATAAGTTTTAATTTTAAAACTGAGTCAGAGTTGGTACATTTTTATCTACTCCGACTCCATCCAAAATTGCTTTGGACGCTGACTCCATCACTTCAACTCCACAGGCCTGCCTGAAACCACAATTTAACTTAAGAACTTTTGTGAGATTGTTGACTTGTTAAAGCCACGATTTTCACTTGTTATTTACTCTACTCCTTCTGGAACAACATAATCATTTATATATAAATTTAGGTCTTTCATTGTATTTTAGATGCTTATTATTGTAATAATAATAATAATAATAATAATAATAATAATAATAAGTCTGATTAAACTATTTTAATTATTTCTGAGTGCAAAACATTCCAAAATAGTTATTTTAACTTTGACTACCCTTGGTTGCAGAATGATGGCACAAAGTGAGATTCAAAAATAGAAGTTGCTGGTGGTGTCTTATACATTTACTCTACTATATTTGGTGGAATTTGGGCAAGAGAATCAATTTTGTGCAAACCCGCTTAGGTGGCCATATGGTCTAACGTGCTACTCTCGGTAGACTAGACTGCCGATGAAGGCTTAAGGTTTGAATCTTGTTCGGGTGTATTGAGGATGGTTTTTACAAAACGGTTTTCAACTCTGTCTCTCCAAACAAATGTGGGTACACTTAAAATCAATCTAAACTTCCTAATCCCTAACACATTAGTGTAATTGGTACATAAGTGTATAACCCGGATGGGTAGTAAGACGTGATGCTATAAGAAAGATGTTCAAAAGCTATCCCACTTTCACAATTTGTTTAGTTCCTCTTATCTCTTAATCCTTCAAAGACTTGAGAATCTGAAGGGATTACCTAAGTTTGACGTATAGTAGACCTATGGGGGGGCAATGGTAATACAAATACACGTTCACACACTCATATTGCCCGAGTGCACGAGGATTTCCAGCTATGGAATTAGAATAATTCATATAAAACCTTGTACAGATACAATAGTCCTCTTTATTTTATCTATTAATACACATGTATGATACGGCCATGGGAGGAGAAGATACCAAAGAAGGAGTTTAGTATTGAAATTGAGGGAGGGGGGTAGTAGACCAAGAGGAAGACCAAGGGGCAGGTAACTGATTGGATTGGGGAGAGGCTTATGTTCCAAACTGGCCAGTGTCTGGAAACTTCATAATAATTATGATGATGATGATGATGATGATGATTAATACACATACACTATTGAAACTAAGTCCATATTTTCATACTCAAAACATTGTCTACACGATCTAAGACGTCAGTCTCACAATATATTGGATTACAAGGAGACGGGTAAGTAGAGGTTAGGATCTCAGCTGGTTACACTCCTAAGCCTAGTTTTACACGCATGATTTTCTCATTCTCTCTATTTTGTAATATGTCAACAACCTTGGCTTTGAACTTGATAATAATAATAATAATAATAATAATAATAAGCCAGCTTTTAATCCTGTCTTCGACAGGCTGATTTAACATAAACCGAGTATGCTATGTCAGAAGTCGGTAAAAAATACTATCCACTTATACCTTATTCATCGCTCTAGGCTTTGTATTTGTTGAAAAAAAGGGATGTTGACAACAGAAATAATATATAGAATAGTAATAATAATTATAAACTTATTTACATCTAACTTTTGGTAGTGCAGAAACTTTCTTATGATAATATTTTGGTGAGCAACTGCGCTTTGAAAATATAAACATATTTTTTACTGTCAATACTGATACCATTTTATTATATTATTAGTGTCGTTTTATAGACACATTCCAAATTTTTAGGAAGAACCTTATCTGAAAGCTAAAGAACTACTAGATCTACTTTCACATATTCATACGTCGTATCATGTGATCTGAAGCGGTCACTTTTGACAGATTTTCCTCAATTCCTTTGTATTTTATAAAAGTCCTTTCTATGAAAACTAGACTCTATTTATAATATCTATCAAAAGTGAACGCTGTAGATCATATGACCTGACCTATGAATATATTAAAGTATATCTAGTAATTGTTCTGTCAAGCTGTCCTATGTAAATTGTACTGTAATTTGTTTCTCTCATGCCTAGATCTAGGGCGTCACCAGATTTTAAGTGATGTGGTGCTTAAATCACTTGCTCGAGTCCGGTTTTGAGACCTTGTTATCACTAATTGAGCGTGAGGCCGACTCTGTTTAGCATACAGGTCCCAGGACTGGTACGGTTTGTCGGCAGGACCAGTCATTTATAACCCAGGGGCAGCGGCTTGTTCTTTGTCGGTGATGGCCTGTGTTACGTTACGGATGTGCGTCAACTCAGTTGATACTTTTTTTTTTAGATCCACGTCTTACTATCTGTCCAGTTTATATGTATAATATGTAATTATTACACTAGTGAGCTAGGGATTAGGAAGGTTGAATTTAGGGGAAGTGTATCCACATTTGCATGGAGTGAGTGAGAACCATTTAGGGAGAACCAACCTCAGTACACGCGACCAGGATTTGATAACAGATCTCGTTGTCACTGGCGTCCAGTCTTTTGCGAGATTGACGGCTTAGACCATGTACCCACCGAAGAATGTCAGCTTATATTTAATTTTAACACCAAGTGTTTACTACCTGTCTGGGATGTAAGCACATTTACACCAATAGAGTAGGTATGAAGAAGGTAGAGTTTAGAGCAGGGGTAGTCAACCCGTGGATCGCTGTAACATTTTTTGCAGCCCACTCTCTCATGAAAATTAAAATAAAAATAATTCAAGAGAAAAATTTATGAATACAGAATTATATTTTACAAAATTAAATAAATAAAAATAAATACGTATTTTAAGTTATTTTATAAGTTTTGTTTTATACATGAAGAAAAATATTACGCTTTTATACAAATTTACATTGAACTGACAAATTACTTCTTAGTAGGCAAGGGAGAGAGTACTATTTGGGGAGTAATCGAACATAGTCGGGAGTGTTCGTACATAGTCGGGAGTGTTCGTGCATAGTCGGGAGTGTTCGAGCATAGTCGGGAGTGTTTGTACATAGTCGGGAGTGTTCGGACTTAGTCGGAAGTGTTTGCGTTCGCTCATTACGGCTGATACATTCGGGACGCCAAAAGAAATAATTATATATTAAGTGTTCAATCCTAATATTATCGGTACAGTATTGCAGCCCACGAGCCAACAAGACAGAAAATTCGGCCATTGGGCATAAAAAGGTTGAATGAAGACTCCTTAGTTTTATTAAGAAATGTACCAGAATTAGCGGGGAGAGAGCAGAAAGCCATTTAGGAAAAAGATATATCTATGTATACACAGCCGTGATTCGTATTCTGACCTCCCCGTTACCGGCAAACTATATTGAAGAGCATTGGCGTACTAAGCCAAATGTCCCGGGTTCGATTCCCGTGTCCAGGTGTCATTTTCCAATTTTCAGAATATGATATATTGAAGGTCAGCTGTCAGCCCATGTTAGTAAGGTGTATTCGGGATGAGCCCTTGATTTTACCTACATATTTTTACTCTTCAGTTTATACAAGGATTATTTAACGACCTAATTAACGGGGAAAGGATGAGGGAAGTAACTTTAGCAAGTACACCTGTATGAGCGTCTAAAGAGGATGAAACAATCTCACCGCTAACTAACAGGTGTAAAACCACCTCCAGTGCTTCCAGCTGAGATTCGAACCTCGACTTTCCTTTTGCTGGAAATTTAGTATATTGCCTTAAACCAATGTTAACCATAATGTCATCAGTCGTGTACCCCTTTTGGAACGAAAACAAACACAAAAACAAAACAACAAATACTTTTTCTCAAGTACAGGTGTTATAAACTGTAGACCGTAGACCATATAGTAAGCCAAACAAAGCCGTGAAAGATGAAAAGAAAGTCTTATAAAAGTCACGTAAACATAATGTCACAAGGAACTCGAAAGTACATTGCCGCTTTTAAAAAAGAAATACACTTATCCTTATATTGAGCTAGTTCTATCCAGTCCACCTCATTACACCCTATACTTATATTGAGCTAGTTCTATCCAGTCCACCTCATTACACCCTATCCCTATTTTGAGCTAGTAATATCCAGTACACCTCATTACACCCTATCCCTATTTTGAGCTAGTAATATCCAGTCCACCTCATTACACCCTATCTCTTTCAGGTCCATTCTAATCTTATCTATCTTATCTATCGTCCAGGTCTTCCCATTGGTCTTTTCCCATTGGGTCTGCCATTAAACACTTTGAACATTGTTTTATACCCTGATTTTGGTTAAAAGAACTGTAGAGAAAATTAAACACATTTATTTGCGGCCAACATTAATAGCGTGTTACTCTATTATTTATATTATTCTATATGTATTGGTAATATATATCAAAAGGGACAGCTGGAGATAACATGAATTGACGTATAAATATACTGACATTGTTTTAATAATTTTAGTAACTGACTTCTACTGTTCTTCCTACCAAAATCATACTAAGGATTCTTACATTCACGCTGCATGTCCTGTCTACCATAATCTACGAGATTTGATTATCTTGACAAATGCTAGTGATGAGTTATGCAACTCATCATTATGTAGCCTCCTCCACTCTCTAGTATCTTCATCCCTTTTTGGGCCAAATATCTTCCTAAGCCCCTGATTTTCGAACATATTAAATTTAATATATTATAAAACTAAGAAATAATGTGAAATTTTAAAGTTAGTCTTCAGGAAATAGTCAAAGAGGGGTGAGGGAGGGGGGGGTGCGGAAGAGGAATTGGATAAGTTAAAATGGTGATGTATAACATTTAAATTTATCAGGAATGTAAAGGGATTGTTTCAAATAACAAAACACATTTTAAATATTTGAGATTTCTAAAGGGGGGCTGATAATTTTTTTTTAAAACTAAAAGATTACACTACTTTTAGCATTGGTGGAATATTTCCATTTGCCAGGGGGATAAGGACCACATCAAACAGCCTTAAAGCTCTAAAAATTCTGAAATTTCTAAATGAGGGAGCGGAAAATGAGGAGGGTGGTCTCCTCTAAATTTCGAAAGCTAATATAAAAACACATTTGGGGGGCGGGGGGTAGAAAATTTAAATAAATATACTTTTATAAATAGCTGAATGACGTCTGAACATACAACATTTCAAAATTGAAGCCAAGGAAGTGAAAGATTTAAAAATGTTTATAACTAATATAGAACCCTATTTTAGATGTAACTACAAGTTCAAATTTGACACATAAAACCATAATAGATAAACAAATAAGTCTTAAAATTTCAAAATGGGAAAGTGGGATCTGAATAGGTGAGGGATGGGGGGGGGGAGTAACTTGACATATTTACAAAACGATTATAAAATCTAGTTTTAGGCATTGACCTAGGTGGTCTTGGTGTAAAGTGCTCTCCTCAGACGCCGAAGTTCGTGGGATCAAACACAGCCGAGGTCAACGGAATTTTTCTTGAGCGATAAAAATCCGTAGCACAACTTCCTTCGAAGGGAAGTAAAACTGTCTGTCCCATGTCGATTGTAGCATATAAAATACCCTGGATTTGGTTTTGTTTGATAACAGTTTTGATTTTCTCATTGAGTGAAGCGCATGTAAACATTTGTACCTGTTTGTATTCTTGTTAATATGTTTTGTTCTAGATCATTGTATTGGTTAGTATTCACTGCTAGGTAACTGACACTATCGACTCTTTCAAACCTGAGGTTATTTATTTCTATGCGCTGTATATCGTTTCTTCGTCTTGCAACTGTATGCAGTATGGACATTTTTATTTACAAGTTTACAAAAGGACCACCCCACATAAAATAAAAGCTGTAAAGATTGTAAGTAAAAATCAGGTACTAGGAAATGGAGATTTCTAGGATATAGATAAAAAACTTTAACTTTGTAAATGCAGATAAAAAGGTCTTAAAATTAACGAGTATAAAAACGAAAGATTATTTTAAGGGCAATTCATTAGTTTTGCGAATACATAGCTAAATATCGAAGTATAAAGTAGCGCCTATCTAGCAGTGACATAACAATTAAAATAAACAAATTCTGGCAGCATAGCCTGGGGGCCGTGATTCCTATTGGGAAATAATGATACTCAATATTTAATATGTTTTTCTAACAAATTACATCTTTTAATTTATATGTTCTTTGGTGAAATGTGATTGTCTAACAGTTTTGACGGTTTGTATGACGTCATCAACCGCTCTTCTTTCGTCTGGTTCGCCATCTTGATTTCAAAAGAGCAGGCTAAATTTAGAGGCTTTCATTTGAAAAGCATTTTGTGACTCATAAACGCACTTCACTTAAAAAAAAAAAAATGAAACATTTAAATGGTTATTTACATAAATTCGTGTTTCAATAGTGTAAAAACTGTTAGTAATTTAAAAAAGAATTTTTTGTTTGTGTGAACGTTTTGACTGAAAAAAGTAACCAAACATCAACATATTATAGTCTTCCAGGTCATATGGTTTGACGAATGGATAGTTGGTAACTTTTCCTAGCTGTCAGATACCACCTCACCAACGGTGGATGCCCTCCTATAAGAATACGCGTGGAAAGGAAAAATAAAACTAGATAAATACAAGTTTATGTATGTTAAGAATAAAGTAGAACAGTATTTGATAGTTACAAAATCTACTTTGATGTGTCAAGTATTATGATAAGAATATCAGTTCATTAATATTAGCTCACTTTAAACAAAATAGTTGCGTGAGCACTTGCGTCAGATAAATAATCACATTACTAATCAGTAGTTTGATCAATCATGATTTCAAAACGTACGACATTGACGCCAAGGAAGTAGTTTCCGTCTTAAGAGTTGCGTGCCGGAAAGAAAATAATAAAGAGGCAAATAGCCAGACAGTCTACATAAAACGGAAATTCTCGAAAAAAGGAAATCTCTTCAGTATAAATAAGACAGGTACGATTCAGTTAAGTATCAGTCCTCAAGACAAAGTTAAGAGCGTCGCTAAAACATGAAATTTGTGGTAATATATATATTTATTATTTATAATTACAATTACAAGTTTTTCAGTTAAAAAATATATTACATTAATTTAAGTTTTATTTAAAATGGAATTTAGTAAGCATTTAATGAACATGATAATGAAATAAACAACATATGACAGAAAATTAACTTAACTAAAGAAGAGATACAACACCGGCAGTAAATTGTTTTCTGTTAAACCCCTTTAGGTTTGGTTTTCACAAGGTCTAACGCAACTTTTTTGATATATTTTGAAAAATTGTAGTGGATCATTTTAAAATAAAATTGGTGGGCTTGCTTGAAAAAACTTCCAAGCAAAAAATTTCAACTTTGTATTTCTCATAATAAATAATATGTATTAGTTTATTTTTATGAACACAATAATCGTATGTTTGATAAATATTTTATGGGCCGCAGATAAAATCACTAGGTTGGCTGGATCTGGCCCGCGTGCCACAGATTGCTGACCCCAGGTCTGACGCGTAAATATTGTGTTGGACTGGATCGATGGTGATGGCGAGATTAAGATTCGAACTCCGGTTGGTTGTACTGAGGGTATTTTTTCTCTGAATGGTTTCCCACTCTCTCTCGCCAAGCAAACATGGGTTCATTTCCTCTAAAGTTCTACCTTCCTCATCCATAATTCATAAGCGTAGTTAATGTATGCGTCTAACCCGTACGGATATTAGGCCGCGGTGAAATAAATAAGCAACGTTTACAACAAAATTAATAGTTAGACAAACCAGCTCGCCGTAGCTGTCAAAGAAGTTGCCTACTGATTCAATGCCAGGTGCTTGACATGATTTAAACTTTAAATTATTATTATTAGCACCGCGTCTTACTACCCGTTCGGGTTATACGCACTTACGCTAATGTGTAATGGTAGGGTGATTGTGAGATGAAATGAAGGACCTACAGTTTAACGTGGAATCCGAACCACGGTGGAGGCCTGGAATTCCCCACATTCACAAGATATCTTGTCAGAGGTGAAGGAAGGGTTTGGTAATCAGATAAATCTGGGCTGGGACCGAGGATTGAACCCCGGCCGCCAGCATAGAAGTCTGACACCTTACCCCTAGACCACCAAGTCACCCTTAAACTTTAAAGCTTTTCATATTTTTAATCAACGGGCTTATATAAATTATTAAAAAAATAAGTTTATAGACATACATATCTATAATTTAAATTACTCTTAGATTTTTTCTTAAAGGTATTTAACATACACGTTCTAAATACGTTGATTCTGTCAGAACATGCCTTACAGACTAACCTAATTCTAGACCAGAAAAAACACGCAGTCTGGTAATCCATCTCCAATAAAGGGGAAATCCAAACAACCCTGATATTTTGAATGATAAATATTTAGCCTGTGTCCAATGTCGGGTATCGAACTCAGATTCCTTAGAAAAGTAGGCATAAACGCTACTGATTGAGCCAAAGAATCCAACTACTAGCTTCTACTAATACCAGTTTAAAGACAGAGGATAATAAAATAAAATTTTATGGAAATGGACCAGAATTATGGTTGAGAGGGCATAGGAACACCACAGTGAACATTATAAATGTCAAAAACCATCCCCAGATTGAGATGCGAACCAAACCCCGTCTTCCTGAGTGAGGACTGAGGGTGCCAGTCAAACTCGGTGGTGATGGTCGATATAAACTATTCCAATTGTTTCATGATGAAAAACAATCATTATAATCATAAAAGTGGTTTAAGTAGGAAATATATTTCAACAGGTGGGTCTGTCTAAATTGGAATCGTGGTACAATGATTGATTGATAATGTGAATTCACACTTACACCGATAACCAAGAACAGAGAATGAATTTTGTAAAATGAGAAGCTCTAAACCAATGACAAGATTTCAGCCCATTAGAGTTGTCCGCTCAGCTTAGTTAGAAAGAGTTTCAGATTTCTTGGTTGTGTGTAACATCATCTGCTTGATAAAACCTATATAATGTCAAAACCAGCCGACTTAGTCAGTAGTATACGTCTAAAAAGCAAGATACAAGCAGACAGCTGCCTTTACTGGTGTGAGGGAATTTTAAATCACTCGCAAACTAGAAATAAAAATATGAAAATATAAGGCATTGGGCTCGCAATATACTGGATTGATGAGAGAGAGGATAAGAGGTTCAAATCTTGACCAGGTACACTGGGCTTTATTTTCCACGTATGATTTACCACTGTGGCATTATAATCCTCTTTCCATGTGAGTACGGAAAAAATTCTTCAAATCACCTTCAGTGTTACACCAAGATTATATAAAGCCGTTAAATAGCCCCTGTGTACAAACGTGTGTCTATTAACTAAGATTACTATTTATTATTGTAATTATTTTATCGGCATTAACATTGTCTATTAAAAGGGAAAGCTGTAGAACATATGATTTGACGTATGATTAAGTGCAGTAGATTTAGTAGTAGTTGTAATTGTCAGACACACATTGCATGGAAATCACACTCTAATAATTATTATCTTGTAACATGACATAAATATGAATTTAACCTTGTATCAGAAATAACAAGAACGAGTTTTTCCAAACAGAAACTATTTTCAAACGTTTAAAACTTATAACTGTTATAATAAGAGCATTGATTTGTATAACTTTATTAAGTATTTTTATTTCAAAGCATGATAATACAATTATTCTGAAGTGAATTAATTAGTATCTATAATATCCGTCAAATTTATATTACAACCAACAGAAGTACCCGGTGTTGCTCCGGGGAAACTACACTATTCATTGCATAGCTACCCCAAGCAACGCTTTTCTTTCTTCAGAGGGGAAAAAATCACTTCATTTTATATATTCATACTTAGTTTTTAATACATTTAGAAACAATTTTAATAAAATATTTAAAATTCCAACTTCTAGGTGCACATGTTTGTGCACAGTGGCTACTGATTTTTAAATGTCATCCTTCTGCATGCGGTAGATATCGCATAACGCTCATGATATACAAACAAACAAACAAACAAACGCTTCCTTTTATAATCATAGATTGTGGTAGAGGTAACTATGCAATTGAACTAGAGCCTACAGTTTTCTTCCCTGGAATTAGTGACATTTTAAGTCTGGGTGTCAATGAACGAGGACTGAATATATCTATCTCTCTCTTAGTTAGTTACCGTCATCTCCGCTATGGTGTGCGCATGCGCGGCCCAGGAGGGAGAGAAGACAGTTACGAAGCGTGGGCTGGCAGGTCTGGGTTACGGCTACGTCCCAACCCTGAGTTACGGTCCTGCCCATAGCTACAGCAACCAGCACAGTCTCTCCTACGCAGCTCCGCTCGTCTATTCCAAGGTCATCGTAGCTGCGCCGGCCGTATCTACAGTTTCCTACCATGGAAACTACGGCAACGGACTGGGATACGGCGGGTATGGGTTGGGATATAGTGGACATGGATTGGGATATAGCGTACATGGATTGGGATACGGTGGATATGGAGGATACGGACACGGTGGATATGGGCATTACTATTAACTTTTATAGCTAATTATTAATTGTAGCTGTAATGCTCATTTTTGAAAAAATATAATTATTTTTTTGTAAATGTGTTTTCGTCAACAATGCAATAAGCAGTTTTATGGATTTCAAATATATTACTATTGTTTTTACAGCTGTTCTACGTATAGTATATTAATACATCTGATTCGGTACTTTGTATGAATAAGTGAATAAGTATCGCTCTCCGAAGTCCTAGTTTCAAAATAAGAGAATAAAATGTTCTCAAATCATTTAAATATTCATCAACAATTAAGCTTTTGACCCAAAGGATCAGATTTCTTAGGATACATTTGTATTGTTGTAGTAATTACAGTATACATACAATATAGTTAAAAAAAAGACTGGGTTTTGATATTAGCTCATAATTTAGAATTCTACTGGCTATTAGAGTTTCTTTCTTAGATATCCCAAGGGTTGTTTAAATAATTTAACCAATTTTATTATTTGTTAAGCTAAATGAAAAACACACTACAATATTATTATCAAACAAATCTGCTATTTTTGCTGAGATTATTTTAATAATACTGGTGCATTTTGCTTTTATTTTACCCACCACGAACTAAACAATCATTCGTTAAAGCATTATTATTATTTAAGGAATAGCAGCACTCATATTTAGTCATACATTATACTTCATCTGAAACTGAATCATAAAGCCAAAAGTTTCGTAAGTAAGTCTTAGATACATAAATAGAGATTAACGCAGTCTAGTTTATATGGGTGTTTAACGTTAAATTTAAGAAATTATATCGATGATTTGAAAAATCTATGTAAAAGTTGTACTTTTTGTAACTATACTACAATAATTATTTTATGTATATATACAAGATTTAGATATATCCTGGATGTGGAATTTGTTTAAATATCCATTAGACATCTCATAATTATCTGTGAATATAGCTTATGAAATATTAAAAATATTGTTATAAGGCCATCCTTAAATACAATTTTTTATTATTATTTTATATACGGTAATATAAATATAATTGATATTAAAATAAGGATATCCTTAGGCCTATGGTTTATAATCACTTCGTATGGCCTGAATATTATATTTTGAATATGGTCTTCACAAACACTTTTATAATATTATCGACATTTTGTGATGATTTTTTCATTTTGAAACTTTTGAAATATATTTTCAAAAAAAATCAAGCATTTTGATTATTTACGAATGAATTAAATAACTTTTAGGTTAATAATCTACTTAATTTAGACTAAATATTATTAATTATAGAAATTATAATTTAATATCTGTTAATTTGTTAACATGGATTAGTTTTAATGTATAGTAAAAATCCCAAATAAATCACGTTTTAAAGATTATATTTCTAGGATGTTGGCATGACTATATCTACACTCCATTTATCTTGAAAGGTAAAAAGACCTTGTTTGATGGAATACACTATTGCCCTATCTTATAAGATACACCATAGTGGAAATCACAAGGTGAGCTTGCTGCCTTTCGGATTCAACGTAGGTTACAATGTAATGTACAGTACATATAAATGTTTTGGATTTTAATTATATGTTTATTTAATTAATATTTACTGGATAGCATAGCTATGTGCGGGACGCGGGTGGTAGCTGTGTGGTGTTTTCAATGAAGTAAACAATTTTTTACAGTTTTCTAGAAAAAGGACCGTCTATTTCTAAAATTTTCCTAAATACAATTTATTTTTTGGTGCCTAAGAAAATCTGCATCACAAAATTTTTAAAACTCCCCTTTAAAAATAATCCTACTATTTTCGCAAACACCAACACTTGTTCTTATCAAATACTTGCTCCATTGTTTACGCATTCCTAAATATACGCAGTAGGAAATGCTATGGTTAAGTAACTACTTTGCTCCACTTGTTCATTTACAACAATAAAAACAGATGGAAGATTAAATCAGTTTCTTCATAGAGCGGTGTCATGCTAAAGATTACAATTTAGATTAGAAAAAACCCATTTCAAAACGCACCAGAACCTTCTACTAACACTTTTAACACATCAAAATCCTTACGCACTCCTAAATCTATCCTCTTAAGATAGTCTACACGTTATGACACAGTAACTGAAATATTTACTGACATACATAGACACGACAGAGTCGACGGGCCCTTGTTATCGTAGTTAGCTCAAAAGACGCGAGAGGCGCTGCAGTAGATTGAACCTGTTCCTTCACAGAGCAATGACCAGCCATTGTCACGATTTTATATTGAGGTGATGGTTAATAAAAGTTATTCAAAAGTGTCTAATTTTATTGCATATTTAAAATGTACAAACAAAGCGCTATTGGTCTAATCTCGTGCGTTCATCCGTCCGTACCTATACACACTCTTAAAAGAGAAAAATGGTCAATCTTTTTAGTATCGCGTCTTACTACTCTTTAGAATTATACGCTTACATAGGTCTACTAACTACGCTAATGACCGTAGGTATTAGGAAGGCTACATTTAGAGGAAGTGTACCAACATTTGTTTGGAGGTAGATTGAAAAACCAATTTGGCAGATCTAGTCTCAATACACCCCACATAGATTCGAACCTCGATCTCCCCGTAATTTGCAATCTAGTCTACTACGAAAAATGGTCACTACACCGCTTGGAAAATACTTCGGTAGTCAGATATTATGTTAAAGCGCTTATAACTATCATGACAATGGTTCAACCGTAAATTACTTTTGATCTCACAGTTACACAACTAAGGGCACAGCCTACTTGAGAGGATATAGCTTTACACTACAGTATTTATTAATAAAATAACAGTTACCAAGTACAAAACCACCTACTATGACCCAAATTTAAATTATTTTATTTGTTGGAGGAAGGTTAGGTATATATTTATCACCATTTATCCTACAGAAGTATGATTCTTCATGTTAAACTTAATTTTAAACGAACTGATTCCACCCTTTTCGTACAATTTTTTAAAACTACAAAACATAAACTATAGTTTAAAAAAACCTGTTACGTACACATTACCTTTCGACTCCATTTTGGCGCTAACCATATTTTAAAATAGCCAACTACTTCTTAATTAATAGAGCATTTCTAATCGTGTGCAATACTTTTAAGCACTCCAGTTGGGTGAATCCCTAAGATTAATACAAAAAGGTCTTTCAAATTTATGATAGAATAGATCAGGGTCTGATCACGTGAGCATAGATACATCAAGCTAACGGGATATTTAAGTGTAAAAGTAACCATTTTAATATTTATTGTCGGCATAATTTGTGTTATTCATGACAAAATTGGGAAAGTTAACTAAATAGAAATGTTTAAAATAATGCTAATTATAATTGAAACACTGCAAAAAGCAAACAAAATAGTTCAATGGTAATAAAATACTAAGAGTCACGTTTCATTATAACATATTATTATGTAAGTTATGAAATATTAAATAATATAAAACCGTGGTAAATATTTCAAGGTCACCTTTGAAACATTTTTTTTAATCGTGTCTTTCTTAGTACTCACTCGGACTGTACGCATTTATATTAATTACACTAACGAGGTTAGGAAGAGGGTGGGTGTGTGGAGGGAGAGTGGGAAACCATCAAGGAAAATCCACCCTTGGTACATCCTGCCAGGATGTCGTCACCGTGAAACAAAACTAAATCGCCCTTTCATTTAGTAAACTTGTCCGCTGAGGCGAACGAAAGATTATTCACAAATAGTTACTTTATAAATCACGGTAAATATAACTAGAATGAGTGGGATATATTTTATCATTATTTAAGAGTAGTTTTATGATGAAATGATATTTGAAGAAGGGGGCAATTAGAAAAATTAAGTCTCTTGCCCTCCAACCCAAAGGGTAGTCCAAGGATCATTCCCAGGAAAATATTGCAAGAAAAATGTATCTACCTATAAGCTACTTGGAAAGGTCCTTCCTTTGAAATTTTTAAACATTTAGATGAGCTTATAAGCTTTTTGGAGTAGATCTCATCCGGTATTAAAAAAAAAAAAATTTCCTCTAAAAGCAATATAAAGTAGTCTTCAGCCGGATGTTTTTGTTGGATAGAATGGATGCTTTAAAAGATATTTGGAATAGTATTTGCATTTTTTTTTTCAAAATTACATGCATCTATGGAGGTGGACAGGATATAAATAGCTCATTATTATTAGCACCGCGTCTTACTACCCATTNTATTATTATCATTAATATTATTAGCACCGCGTCTTACTACCCATTCGGGTTATACGCACTTACGCTAATGTGTAATGGTAGGGTGATTGTGAGATGAAATGAAGGACCTACAGTTTAACGTGGAATCCGAACCACGGTGGAGGCCTGGCATTCCCCACATTCACAAGATGTCTTGTCAGAGGTGAAGGAAGGGTTTGGTAATCAGATAAATCTTTGCCGGGACCTAGGATTGAACCCCGGCCGCCAGCATAGAAGTCTGACACCTTACCCCTAGACCACCAGGTCACCTACTAAATAGCTCAAAATAGAGGGATATGTGGTGTATTTTTGTTTGGGTGGCGATGAAATTTCGAGTTTTAAGATCATAGAGCAAGTAATTAAGAAACTATTTATAATTACAAACAAAATTTTGAATCTTATTTTTAGGAAAAATAATATAGCGGGAAATTTACAAAAGAAAACAGATAGCTACAAGTTTGACTATATCTCTGTAACTCTTTGAGACAAGAAATAATTTATTATTGCAAAGTTGTAACACTATTAAATACAAAAACAATTTTCATTTGAAATACCTTTTTATAAACCCAATAATTTCTAGATATTGGCCATTATATTTTTTTTAAATCAAGAGCTGAAAAATTGTGATTCTATTATTGTGAACAAATGTTACCGTTTCCTCCATTTCTTTCTATAACAGAGTATATTATTTCATCTAGGCTTTTAGGTGGAATGTTTATGCAACAGTGTCTATTATTTTGTCTCCCATATCCTACGAGTTTTGAGAAAATAGCTCCATTTTTAGGCAAACGAGCGTGAAAATCTGGTCAAAGCACCAAAACATTGATTTTTCTTAAAATTTGAAACTTCTTTTGTAAAACAATGGTGTTAATTTTGAGCTTTAAATCACATATCAAAATTATTTTTTCAAATAACTATTGATAAAATGTGTTTCGATGAGCCGAGATTTATTGTGTGCTTTATTTAATCTCACGGGAGAAATCAACCGTTAACAAGTGTGTGTGCTGCCAACCATCGCACGCACATATCTGGTGAGCAATTCCAAACTATTTTGGGAATTGGTCCTTGTCAAAGAAAGATTAAAGAAATGACACACCAACCTCACATGCCAATATTTTCAAAATTATTTCAAATTCCTAAATATCACATTCCAAAAAGTTGTATTCTCTCTACGTTTATATATACACATACATATAATATATATTATATAAACAGGGTGTTCAGGAACTCGTAGTCCAAACTGCACATATAGCTTGTTTGAACCAAAAGTAATACAAAATTACTATAGACTTACATCCAGAAAACTTTGCTAATACCTTTAAATTGTGTTCAAAGTTTCAGCGTACAGCACCGAGAGAGCAAAGCTGTGCAAGTATGCGTGTACAACAGGTTGCATAGGAGTAAGGTGCGTGGCACTGCCCACCCCAACAACTTGGAGCACAGCAGCAGAACATACAACAATTGATAGTAAACAACACACCAGTCCATTTAGAAATGGGAATACGATCTAAGGGTCATCATTAACAGTCATACATCACAGAAAGTGCTTGCCATTATTACATGTGAAGTGCCGTGCGCCTAGCTCCTATGCAACCTGTTGTACACGCATGCTTGGCAGCTTTGCTCTCCCGGTGCTGTATGCCCTAACTTTGAACACAATGTAATGGTATTATAATAGTTTTTAAAATGTAAGTGTATGGGGATTTTGTATTACTTTTGGCTCAAACAAGTTATATGTGCAGTTTGGGCTATGATTTTCCGAGTACCTTTCATAAAGGGTCGCATATTAAATATACTGGTTAACAACACCCGGTGTCGAACCAGAACCCTTAAACTTGTGTTTGACAAAAGTAAATTACTGACATAATGGGTCGTACTTTCTAATTATAAAATAATAGGTGCCATGTCTGTATAATTAATTGATTTGTTGACTCTCTTTGGTGTCAAAATGCGCATTGTTATTGTCGTTAAAATGTACAGCTGTACAATAAAATATCAATACCATATCGGTGGCTTAGGAAACACTTTGAATAAAGAACACGTGTTCAAAGTCTCAACTCTTAACCGCAACTTAAATTACATTATATTTATGAAAGAAAATGCTAACAAGTCACTTAAGGAAACTGGGTTTCTTTTAAGAAAAATATATTGTAAGAAGTCAAACAAAAGTCAAATACAACCATCAAGAGACTGCTTTTAAATATTTCATATTGCAGAAGGTGTTTTACAGATGTCAAAGTGTATTTGTTGACAGCTTGTGTGCACCTGACGCATAAACGTATACAAGTAGAGCTAGTAACCTTTACAATATTGTCACGCGTGACCTCAAAATCTGACAGTTCAACTCATATGACCTTCTTTTTTTTAAAACATCTTTAAATAAAAACAAAATAATCTTTGTGAATTGCCTGATTTCCGTCCCGACGACGGAGACTACAATACAAGAATGAAGTCTGAAACAGATCTGATCGGATTATCCAAACACATTTCATTGCTGTTGTCAATATTGCGTTTTCTTATTGTCTCGGCTTGAAATGGTGCAAACATTCAGTAAAACACGTTGCGGAGTCTGTTTCGCGAACGTTGTCTTGATTCGTGCAGTGTCTTGGCTTGAACTGTTCTTACAGGAAGAACACCACAAGTGCGAACGAAGGCAAGAAACACGAGTATAAGGCTACAGTCTACGATCAATATGCATCTAAGTGAGGCATTAGAAAGATTTTAATGATTTTATTAACCACATCAGTGAGCACGGGAACTAAATATCAAGCTAATTTGGTCTTGTTTGCCGGTGTTGGGGAGGTCAGGATTCG
Organism: Timema monikensis; assembly: GCA_902151445.1. Classification (NCBI taxonomy): domain Eukaryota; kingdom Metazoa; phylum Arthropoda; class Insecta; order Phasmatodea; family Timematidae; genus Timema; species Timema monikensis. The sequence continues at coordinate 4,949 of CABFVZ010002940.1, read as the reverse complement.
AATTTCGGTTGGGTGTACCCAGAGTGGTTTCATCTCAATGGTTTGCCAGTTTGATTCCATGCAAATTCAGGTACATTTCCTTTTAATAATTCCTTCTTCACCCTCTTAATTGCGAAAATTTCGGCTGGGTAGTAAGAGGTGGAGCATAAACCAAAACATTTATTTATATGTTTCCGATTAAAAATAAGAAAAAATCAAGTTCACGCTGATAATAATTGGATCTATAAAGCTATAAAACTATGCATATCAGTGTAACCACAAAGGAGGCAGTCTCGTTTTGTTGGTTAGTCGATGGCTGAGAGGTCGGGGCTTAGAGGACCGAATGACTACACTGAGGGGATTTTTCCTAAATAGCTTTCCGTTATCACTCCACGCAAATGTGGGTGCATTACTTCAACAATTCTACCTTACTCATTATTCTATCATTAGTGTAAATAAGAGTACAGCCCAGATGGGTAGTGAGTCGCGGGTCACAAGAAAGGTACCCACATCTGCATAAAAGAAGCTAGAAAACATTTATGAGAAACCACCTTCAGTATACTCGGGGGAGATTCTAACCTCAACCCTCTTGTCATCCATCAGAAATCCACTCAGTGGGAAAGGAACGCTCTAGACCACATGACCACCGATATGGCTATCATATCCTGACAATATTTCTAACCACCAGGCATGGCGATATAAGGGCAGGAGCCCCACTAAACACCCATTTGTTTTATACATTATAATAAGTGCATTTTATTTTTCCACAAACAAACTACATATATTTATTAATAGTCAAAAACTATTGCCTTTAGGTCAGTATATAACATAGAGATTATTCTTTAATATTTGGCTTTAAGGTCTATTGTGGCTGGGTATGTTCTGTGATTTTATATTATTATAAAACACAGATATTATTCTATAATATTTGGCATTAAGGTCTATTGTGACCGTTGGATATATTATGTGACTTTCTTGTTGGGCGTTTTGTAATACTCAAACGTCACTCAAACACATTTTTGTCGTAAGTACATTCTGATAGACATTTTTACCTTACCAGAATTAACTATATGATAGGATATTGTTATGGAAAAATACCTTTCAGAACGTACCTCCAACCAGAATCTATGTTTGGTTTCTCTATGTCTTTACAGATCTCCCTCTCGGGAGAATGCAGTGAAGACAACTATTATGCTATGTCACTTCTTTGCAGAACGACGCGGAACATTCTGGAATTGCCTCCTGCTGATGCCAGTCGAACACAACGTCACATCTCCCCTCGCCATAAATAAGCTGGCAAAGTGTATCATATTTACAGAATATAGTAATATAAACTAAATATAACCAGGCTATTGAAACCCTCACATGTTGATCACCCCGGGTGCCTCCATTGCTATAAATGCAGTGCAAGTCCAACTTCTTAGACCAGTACATGTACAAATAAATATAGAAAAGTTTTCATAGATAAAATATCGACTCAATGTGTCACACAATTCAGCCACATAGGGCATGAGTAGCTCTAGTGAATTTAACGAATTTTCATAGAGAGGCCTTTATTGAAAGTTATAAAAGAATGTTTTTTCTAGTACTGAATCCTACTATAAGGACTATACGCTTATGTACTAACTATGCTAACGAGTTACGAACAAAGATTATTTAATTTAGAGGCAGTGTACCCATATCTGCGTGGAGGTGGAGTGGAAACCCACCTAGGAAAAAACACACACTTCAATACACCTGACCGAGATATGAACCCCATCTCATCGTCATTGGCCTTTCAGTCTATCAAGAGAGCTACGCCTTAAATCAGCGTTTTTCTAACAGTTCCTTTTGGAGCCCTTGGTCTCCGCAATAGTTAGCCTATCTCAAAATCTGCTAGGCAATTTTAAAATTATATGTATTGTTTTTCACACTATAAAATAGCATCGGTAATAAGGGTTGCCAATTTTTCAAAACTGAGTAAAGGTCATTTGTTTAAGGCACAGCCATAAAATGTGATGTTTCCCCTTTGTTTAATACATGTAAAATTTAACGTTCGTTATTTAATGTTCATAATATTAGTATATACATTTTCAAGAGCGCTCCAGCAAGGACTCGTTGAGTCTAAAATGTTTGATAGCCCCTGCCTTAGATCATTCGACTACGTAAGCGGGCTTATAGCAGCTGCAAGATCTACTTTCACGCATTCATACGTCAATTCATGTGGTCTTCAGTTGCCTGCCACTTTTGAGATAAATGATCAATACCTATGAAATAATAATAGGTACAGTTTTATACATTTTGGCCCTGAAAGAATGTGTTTGTAAGTTTCATTCCATGATTAGGTACCTGTATTATGTAATGTTCTTGCGACTTATACGGCTATCAACCTGAAAACAGCGCTCCACATTATCGTGGGGGGTTGGCGCCAGGGTAAAAGTCACTCTGTGAGTGAGCCAAGACAGACAGACAGACAATCCACATGTGGACCCGCCCGGACACTCACACTACCGAGGCTTGACTGACAGGTCCGTGGTTCGACTCTCTTCCGCCAAGGCTGAGTCTTTCCGGCGATCCTGATTGGAGGGGGAGACGCGCACTGACTGACATGAAGACAACTCGTCACGTGAGTACTCTGGACCAAATAGTCTTTCTCTCTCTCTCTTGTTCGTCAAGTGGAGCCATCTACCTTCTCTGATGGACGATACTCTGGTTCGAATACAGCTGATGGCGGGGAACGAGATTCTCATGTTACACGTCTTACTACCCGCCCGTGAGATCAACATATTTATACTAATAGTGCAAGGATTATGAAGGTAGAATTGAGAAGAAATGTACACACCATTGTGTGGTAATAATTTATGAAAAACCTCTCTTAGTGCATCCAGTTGGGATTCGAACCTTAGCCTGACACAAGAAATATGAAACTGACGTCTTTGTCCACGCGCCCACCACTGTGAGGAATAGTTATAACCATTATTATGGACCCTCAAGCTGTGTTTCTAATTGTAAAAGTTAAAATGGTTGAACTTCAAATCATTATGAATATTGAGATTGTGCCCCATCGAATCAAAAAGAGGGGCCCTTACAATCGTGTTTGTCCCCATGTCTGTCTGTCTCTGGGACTACAGGTCAAAAAATTAATGGATTTTGTTCAAACTTAATATTTTGAATTTATGTAGTAATTTTCTTTAGCACCCTGTCTTACTAACCGTTCTGGCTATACGCCTATGTACTAATGTGCTAAGGATTAAGAAGGTTGAATTTAGAGTAGGTGTACCCACATTTGCATGGAAGGAGACTGGAAAACCATTTTGGAAAAACCCTCAGTACATTCGACCGAGATTCAAACCTCTATATCTCCGTCATCGGCAGTCTAGTCTACTGTGAGAGGGACGCCTTGGATCATGTGGCCACCAAAGTGGGTCTATAGATTCATTACTTTGAGAGTTCTTTTAAATTTTGGTTCTAGCCCTCAAATTAAAAGTAGTTTACTGAAAAGTGATTTTTAAAAATCTGAAATTTTTCGAGAATGGCTCAACGATTTGGTTTAAAATGGATATCTGAGCAGTGTTTGGCATGACAAATAACAATACAGTATGTATTTGTTTTTATAATAATTTGTGTAGTTCACTGGCAACTAGTTTTTGAATTTTTTTCACAAAGCTACAGTAGCCCCATGGCTTCTTTGGTGCTGACTGACAGCTGACAGCTTTGAAAAGTTACCAGACCAAATTATGTATTCCTACGCCGAACCACATGATCTGCAAAAACATGTGTTTAGCAGCTATCACTTCTGACAGTCAAAATGTAGGTATATACCTAAATGTTGACTGTCTGAAGTCAGCTGTGAGCTGTCAGTCAGCACCAAAGAAGCCACGGGGCTACTGTATGTGAGAAGGCGTGGGCAATTGTGTCGTACCATCTATTTACTGGTGTGTTCAACAAAAGTACTGCTTAAATCCAAGAGTTATGAAAGAGGTTACAATTTAAGTTGAAACGCGTCGTAATTTGCCTGGAGGGAGGATGAAAAAACTACAGTAAATAGTACAATACTTAAAATCAACCTCAATTGACTAGGCTCTGATTGGTTTTAACGCAAATCCTTCTCTCCCGGGTCAAAAAACCAAGAGTGCTGATTGCTTCTACGCTGACATTGGCCTCAACTGTTGACAGGATTGTAAAGGTACTTCAAACATTGCTCAACCACTTTGATACATTTTGTGTTCAATGTCCATGCGGTTGAAGCTGCTTAATTTTCATCCAGGTTGAAAACAGGTGCGGTAAGAAAGATTCGAAATTGCAGGCACTAATAGCTCTTCGTTTTTTAAAATACACTAAAAAAACACTTATATAATAATTGGTATATTTACGTTATACCATAACACGAACGACAACCAAACCTCGGACAGCTAAACCAACACTAAAATACAATTTTCTAGGAATAATCTTGTTCGATAGCTAGAAAAATTATTTCTAATTACATATGTTCATGCGGCATGCTATCCACAGCTATCACTTTTGATATATGTTATGGATACCTATAGTATAACTAATTAATTAGTTACCCATTTCAGTGTTTGCATGGTGTAAGGCGTCACTTTTGCAATAGACTAGACCGCAGAAGACGGGGAGATTAAGATTCAAATGCCAGTCAGGTAAACTTAGGGCGGTTTTTCCTAAATGATCTACCACTTTCCCTCCATTAAATGTGGGTACACTTCCTCTAAAATGTAACCTTCCTCATCCCTAGCGCACTAGAGCAATAATACATAGGCGTGCAATCCAAACGGGTAGTAAGTCAAGGGGACTAGAATAGAAAAAAGAGGAAAAGTAAAATGTTATCAATTGTGGCCGAAAAAAATATGTTTGTAGGGTAGCGTTTTAGATAGCACCATAGTGTAATTTATAGAAAGGGTAGCTTTTTAAACAGCACCATAGTGAAATTTATAGAAAGGGTAGCTTTTTAAACAGCACCATAGTGAAATTTA
>CABFVZ010002939.1:0-84259 GCA_902151445.1 Timema monikensis | reverse complement strand
TTAAACCCTTGGTTTCATTTTCCCACCGTAGCTTCCGTCTCATCCTGGGTCTTCCTCCCCAATCCCGTAACTCTGAGATCTACGCCAGGTCGGGATTGCCACCTCTTGATTTTATTCTGCCCCAGTGGACAGATAGATTCTTTCGCAAACTCCGAAACTCAGACAATCCTCTTATCAGAACAATTGGTGCCGATCCCAGGGTACCTGCTCGCCCTCATCGCCGCATACGCCAACTCCTACAATAGCCCCCACCAATTGTAGTGGAGCTTGTCTGGGCCCAAGTTATTGGTACCCAACAGCACAATTAGCTCTCTATGACAATATAGCTCTAAAAGTTTAATTTAATTTATTCCTGAGTGCATCGCTTTGTTTTAATTTCCTCGCATCTTGTTGATAATTTTTCTCTATGTATTATAGGTCAAACTTACATTTTATAATTTTAATGTTGGTATTTGTATTCTCTTTATCCATGAAAATGTATGTATTATGTCTCCTTAACGAATAAACTAAACTAGAATATTATCTAGCCAGGATGGATATAAATATATATATATATTATTGATTATATAAACTTTATATTAGAACTATGGGTTGGATTATCTTGAACACTTACGTTTATTGTGTAATTTAAAACAGTCGGTGTAGGCGTCAGTAATATTTCGCTCAAGGTTTTATTTTTGAAAGTAAATTCTGTCATAGAACACTTAATGTTTCCTATTACCGTTTGGGCACTAGTATCTTTGTAATTTCTTGAAATATTCGGGTATCCGCCTTTTTTTTATTCCTTTTTTTATTTTGGCTTGACATATTTAGTTTAAATATTCATTTTTATTGTTCTTGTTGTTACCAGTAATTATTTAAATTCTTTAATTTGCCACTGTTTCTTTTATAGGTTATTTTTGTAGATGTACCTTCCTAGGAGTAAATATTAAATTAACTTATTTTTGGTAGTTAATACGGTTTTGACTTTAAAATTCACCGATTCTTTTAGTGAGAAATTACAAGTATTCTAACATATCAATGCTTTGTTTTTTATTTTAGTATTAAATATTAAAATATATCAATTTTGTCGATTTCTTTAAAAGTGACGAGCGTAATAGTTCTGCGAAGGTTTGAGTTTCTTTGTAAGAAAGTCAAACCTTTGTGCTAATAATAAATATCTAATTCGATATTTAAATTTAAATTTGATCCTAAAATTTTAATTTGTTTTGTCTGCATTCACATTGGTGAATAAGACGCGTTGTAAACCATTTAAAAGAGGATCTTTATCCTCTTTGTGATAATTGTAAGGTTTAATAATTTAAACTTTTAAAAAGATAAATATCTTATTCTGTATTTGAATTTAAATTTGATCCTAAAATTTAAATTTGTTTTGTCTGTATTTACAATGGTGAATCAGACGCGTTTTAGATCAATCAAAGAGGCTTTTTAAGCTCTTTGTAAACATCGTAAATTTGGTAATCTAAATTTCTAATAAGTATCTGATTCGATGTTTACATTAAAATTTGATCCTAAAATTTAAATTTATTTTGTCTATATTCACAGTGGTGAATCAGACACGTTGTAAACCATTTAAAAGAGGCTCTTTAAGCTCTTTGTAATCACCGTAAGGTTTAGTAATTAAAGTTTTTAATAAATATTAAACCTTATTCCTAACCCAAAAACCTATTTAGTAAGGCCCAAATAAAAATGGATAAGAGTGCGTGTTGTGAGTCATGAATACTAAGAAAACCTGGGTATGTAAGCTATATCCAGAACACGCAATCTGATCTGATTGTGGAACCTACTCCACGGTCACCCTCAATAACAAAAAAAATGTCCTCATAACAATTTACCCAACAAAAAGCCTTAGAAGTTGGGTAGTATTAAACCTAAGGATATGTAAGTGAAAGAGATATCGTGTAAAAGGTGAAGTCATTGAAAATGAATCATTTATTTAATATTTCAATATAATATGAACAGTTAATAACAGGTGGAAGAAAAAAAGGTCGTGAGTCCTACAGCAAAGTTTCATTTGAAGAATGCGCAAAATATTATAATGTTTACCTTCATTACATTTAATTTAACAATATCATAAGTTAAATACGTAATTATATGTCAAGAAAGTACAATACAAATTGTTTTTATCTTAAATCTCCCTGAAATCTTCATTTTTCTACATGAAATATAAATCGATTTAATTATTTTTTACAGTTCACAAACACGATTAAATATCGATATAAATAATATGCCTTACATCGGCTTACCCTAAACATAAATAATATCAAAATTGTTTTATTATTGATCTTAACGTTGATTAGTGTACATTTAGTTATCCTAGTCTAAATACTATTTGTTTATAATCAAAGTAAATATGGTGATTTCCAATAAGCTCCTCACTAGCGCTATTAGCGTTTAATAAACTAAGTACAAAAATTCTTCCTATTAACAACATAATCACGACTTAGCTATTGCCTAACTAACGTCCAATAAACTAAGTTCATATAGAGTTTTCAATTATTCTTTCGCTTGCGCTATCAGCGTTTAACTCCATAACTATTATCTCATAACATTAAACACAAGTTTTAACACTAAGACAAAATATAAGTCTAAATAAAAGTTCCAAGAAGTAACATTTGACCAAGCAAAGGTTGTTGATATTCTTCTACAAAAGTTAGATAAATATTTAGTGTGCCAAAAAGGACTTAGATATTCCTATATTATGAAAACTATCTGAAGTCTCAGCCATAGTCTCATAATTTTGGTTTTATAAAATAAACAATTAAATCATATTTAGCCGAAAGGAATTTAGAAAAAATAAATAATTATTTGTCAAAAGGGAATTTTGCTTACATTTTAATTCCTAATCTCTTAAGACTTAGCTTCGCCTTACTATTGCTGAAGCCAGTCCAAGAGTGCTCTTCCAATTGCACAACCAGTCTTATATATGATTTGGCACAGCTCACTGAATATAGAACGACGGGATCACAAGGTGAAGGGAGGCACACCAAAGAAAGTAAACAGAGGAGGGATCCACACGCAACATAGGCTTCCCCACTATTCTAGAATAATTGAGAATTAACTAGACACTGATCGAAGAGTCTCTTCTTTCTTCCGAAGTTCTTTGACCAGGGATATAGTGTTGTATACATGCGCCGGCGCCACCTCAGCTTGTTTTCGCGGCCGGGCGAGTTGGTTGTGACAGGGAGTATAGAGTCCGTAGCTGGGTCAACAGCAGCCGGCATCCGAGTAATGGGATAAGTCTATGGTTTATTCACTTAGTCATCTTGGACTTGCAGCTAATGCTACAATATCTGATTCGATATTTAAATTTTAATTTTAATCTTAAATTTGTTTTGTCTCAATTCACTGTGGTGAAACAGATGCTCTGTAAATCATTTAAGAAAGGTTCTTTAAACTATTTTTTATACTATTAACCATTTTGTTTATTTTTTTAGTTTCTTCCAGACTAGTTCAAATAAAATAATAATATATTTTGAGAGATTGAAATATACTCTCAAACCTACTGCGCAAATGCGGACTAGCCATGAGTTATTTGTTTTCCAACATATTTCAGTTTGACTTGTAAGTGTAACTTTGTTAAAAGATAAATTCGGAGAAGTTGCATAACTACCAATCCAGACCCAGTTGACTCGTTTCGGCACGATTCCAATCTGACATACACACCACAGTACTGTCAACGTTCAACTAGCTTGAGGTCCAAAGTTCGTTGCTAACAGTATTGGTTGAATCGTTCCCCCCTAAAAATGAGCAGCGTTGCGCGTGAACTTAGTGCGTGTCGGCGGTCGTATTCAGAACTTCTACGAACTGTGATTGTGTATAGACTTAAATGCGTGTGGACGAGTGGAGACTGTTCTGGAACCCCTACCCCTTTCTTCTCCATTCCTCTACACGCCCCGAGAACACATGATTTCATTAGGATATATAACTGATGGAGTCCAGAATGTGATCCCGCATTACACTCTGGGCTTTCAAGGTGAGAGGCCTGACTATTAAGTAGGCTTGGCATGTTTCTCAAAATTCTCTTTGGCGCTGAATCATTATTATTCTAAGTTTACTGTTCAGGATTAAGATATATTTTATTTTATTATTATTATATTTCTTTTACGGTTTTCTGCCTTTAGGGCTATGGGATATTTGGATAACATGGGCGAGCAGCCCGTAGCTGTTCTCGTTCCTTGGGTGTTTTGCGAAGACCTTTTGACCTGATTGATTTTATCTTAAAGCTATTATATCCGCTTCACGGAAAGTTTCATGGCGAGCTTTAGCTAGTTGAGAGAAAGTAACAAAACGTTCTGTATTATTTTCTGTAGTCATGATATATTTGATGTCAAAAAAGGATTGGGATAGTTTATTATTGGTGGGCAATTTACGTTTAGATGTTAGCTAAATGTGTGGCCGAGAGCCGACATGGAAAATATTTTTAATGTGAAAGTTTTGTTTGTTATAAAATTTGATATAGTTTAATATCGTTGTACCACCTATATTTATATGTTAGTTAAAGTATGGGCCACACGCCGCCAAGTAAATATTTATCTGGTAGACATTTTACTTGTTATTAGATATTCAAATTATTTATTACTGTTAGGTATTTGAAGCTATATATATAAATAATGAAAGGTTCCATACCGATGTTTAGGTTAGTTAGGGCTTGTCAGATGATGACAACTCGTGATCCTAGTCTCACCTTAGATTTAGTGTCAGGTGTTCTTGGCTCTTAACCTTCGATTATGAGGGGTGTAATTGATATTAACATGGAAGTCAATTTTTGTTTATTGTCGTTTTCTGATGACGCCATTTTTTGCGCTTAAATTAGTTGCCACCTATTGTTTCTGTTTACACGCCCTCTTTGCCTTGGTGGCTATTTATGCGCTTGCCAGACCATTTGGCTTGTTTACTTGCTCAGCACCTAACACTTGTATGTTCCACTTCTTCATTGAGGTGTATCTAGATTGTTTTGAATACAATTTATAACTTTCTTGTCTCTACCTCTGTTTGTTATTTGTGTGGGATGATGAAAGAGGTAGGTTATATAAGGCCATGTAATTTGTTGTTAAACCTTTGTTTATTACATTGAATAAATAATGCAAATACTTCCTTATCTTGCAAATGTTTTTACTCTTTGTTGCCATAATTTCATTAGCTTCCGTCATCCCTCTTTTAGTCTATTGTGGCCGTAGCTAAAAGAAGAAATGTTCGGTACAATGTCATATGCTACAATGTAATAATAGTAGTAGTAGTATAAGTAGTTATAGGAGTAGTTATAAAAAGCAAGGCCCTACTGATAGAAAAAGACGCATATAAATTTATTAATAATATGGGAGTTTGCTCTGGGTTTTTCTGGTTCCCTCTGCGATGCTATTGTATTTTGCTTCATCTATGGTTTTTTTTCTTCTGGAATACTAGGGTATTTTACGCTGGATTATTTTGGTTATCTCTAGAATCCTATGATATTTTTACTCTGATTTTTGCTCGTTCTTTTTAGTATGCTATGGCACTTTATTCTAGTCTATGGTGTTTCTCTTTTCGATCTTTGCTATTTTATTCTGGTATATGCTGGTTCTCTCTGGGATGGTATAGTATTTCACTATGTTATTTGTTGGTTCTCTATGGAGTGATATGGTATTTTTCTCTAGTCTATATTGACTCTTTCTGGGATATAGGCCTAGTATTTTATTATGGTCTATATTGATTGCCTATGGGATGCTATGGTATTCTACTATTGTCTGTATTGGTTCTCTCTGGAATGCTATGGTAGTTTTATTTTGGTCTAGGGTGGTTCTCTCTTATCTACCCTGGGTAGTTATGGTATTTTGATTTGTTCTTTGCTGATTATTTCTTGGATATTATGGTATTTTACTTTGGTATTTGGTGGTTTTCTCTGGTATTATAAGGTATTTTGCTCTGGTCTTGGCTAGTTATTGATGCGATTATTGTATTTTTGTTCGGTCTTTGCTTGTTCTCTCTGGGATAGCATAACATTTTGGTTTGCTATTTATTGACTTTCTCTCGGATAGTATGGTATTTTGATTTGGTCCTAGTTGGTTCTATTTGGGATAGTATGATATTTTGCTATGGTTTTAGCTGGCTCCCTTTGGGATAGTGTGGAATTCTTTTTTGGTCTATACTGGTTTTCTCTTTGAATTAATGGTAATCTATTTGGATCTATGCTGGTACTGTAAGGGAAGGTATTGTATTTTACTTTAAGATGATCAAGCTATTCTGAAATGTCATTTAAAAGTTTTTCTGGCCCAACAAGGTAAAATGTAGTGAAATTAAAAGATATATAAAATTACACAATTCACATTATACATAATTTAATTAAAACACTAAAACATTAAAAAGATAAATAATTAAGACTCTGTATTTAAAAAAAATCTTTTTCAAAAATAGCTGATAAATAGAGTAGAATCCTTGTTACTAAAAAAATAAAAATTATAACTAGTAAATAGATCCTTTTTTTAGCAGGCTGGTTTTGAAAATCTGTTGCTTGAGCTTTTTTTTTTTGTAGCACCATATATTACGGCCTGTCCGAGTTATGCACTAATTGCGCTAGTGGGTTAGGGATGGGTAAAACTAGATTAAGAAGAATTTTACCCGTATTTGCGTGGAGGGAGAGTGTAAAACTAATTTCGGCTACCTTACATACTTTTTTGCCATACAATTACTAAAATACTTCCTTCATCGCTCTCTAGTTCTGTTTTAATCCTAGATAATCTTATCACATTCATTCTGAATGTCAGTGGTCTTTTCTTACATTCCCCCTTTTCACTCTCTTTACCCAATTCCAGAATAGCTTCTTATTTCCTTCAAAATCATTTTGCATTGTTCCTCCTACTTTTAAATACATTTGCTCTTTAATATCCTTTATTAATTTCTTTGAATTCACCTTTTTTGTTAAAATATAGGTAAATTTATCTTTTCAGAAAATGTATATGTAATGACTAATGACATGTGATGCGCAGGTGTGTGTGCGCAGTGAAAGTAATACTGTTGTGTGTGTATGGGATTGAGGAGAGTTAGTAGTCAAATGAATGTTGCCACACACGTACAATTAAGTTGTCTATTGTACGAGTAGTATAGATTGCTTATTCGTTATAATTTAACATTTTTATCTTCGCATATGTCTAACAACTTTTTACGTTCTGTTTAACTCTTAACAACAAATATTAGTTTGTATGCTTATTTCTTTTTTTGACAGTTTTTTCACCTGTTTCTTCCGCCATTCATCTCTTTTTAAGTTTCACACCACTGCTGATCCACACATCTTTCGCCCATTCAAATACAACCTCTTTTATTCTGTTCCAAGCACTTCCTATATCATTAGCATTTATTTTGTTATTTCTTTCATGTGATCTCACACTTTTATCCTGCAACTTTTCTAATTCTACTTTTACTTGCTCAATATTCTTGCGTTGTTTCCTTACCAACTCCATACTTATGTCCACTACAAAGATCATTAGGAAGTGATTTGTTCCACATTCAGCTCCACGCACACCCCTTTTAGGCTCTATTCTTCTTAATCTTCTAAAGTCTCTAATCATACACAACAAAATCAACCGTCGTTCTAAAATTAATTAATATGATTATCTACCAGTATATATATTTGAAAATAAAGGGCAAATAATAATATTACATATTTTATTATGCTATTGAGAAGTGGGGTTAACATTAAATGTACGACAATAATAAAATTGGATCGAATTAAAAATCAAATTTGATTTAATCTTGAAGACAAAACTGGTATTAAAATCTACACAGTTTAATTAACGTGTTTTTTTCTAAATAAAGCATGTTGATGTAGTATTTTTAGAGAAATTATCTAACCATGCAAAGAGGTTGGCCACATAAGGCAATCAATTTAGGTAGGATTTTATACACTTCGTTTAATAATAAAACCTATTTTTCTCATAAATTTTGAACTGTGTGTGATGCACTATTTTAGGGTACTTATGTGTTATAAATTATAATAATATATCTAGTCTAACTTTATATCCTTAAACCCATGCATAGCAGATTAAATATTAAAGATATATTCACTAATGCTTTGCACATTTTATATCGTTTAGGAATGCTTCAATTTAATTTAAATTTTTAAGCTTGTTGGTACTATGTGCTATGTAATATTTGCTTTTAGCTATATGTATTATATGTCTATTAAGGCTTTCTTACCAAACCTAAGTTCGTTATTAACTTGTATAAAAATAACACAAAAGTATCCAACTTTTTTTTCTTCTTTCTTCATTGGCACTGAAGACATTTTCTTAAATAAGCCAGAAACACTTGTATTTGATTTACTCTTGATGCTACTTTCTTGATTTTTCTATGAGTTCAATCCAGGTCTCACCCACATAACCTAGCCCTGACTCAACACAAATTTCGTTCTCCCACCATTCTCTCCATTTAACCTGACATCTGAGTTTTACCCTCGGTATAAAATCGCTATATGGTAGCGGTATTTCCTGTACAATAAAAAGTAAATTTACACTAGATGTCAAACTATATACTCTCTCATTACCCATTATACCCACGTAACTAGAAGTCCATTAGTACCCCAATTCGTAGCTCCTAGCTCGTAGAGAGACGCACTCTTCAAGTATTTGCATTATCCGTGGGTGTGATGGAGGACTTTACAGGCCACTTATAGACTCCAAAGTGCTACGGGAATCACACAACACCACTATAAGTTGAGGACGTAAAGATAAGATATAATTAAATACCTGTAGGATAGCAAATAATTCCGCTGTAAATATTGATTCGTCGGATTGTAGTCTATATGACTGACCATAATTAATACTACTGTAATAGAAGGCCGCACTTACTAGGGCTGGCTCCCTTATCCTCCTAGTACCAACTGTAAATATAAGTCTGTATCTACTCCATCTTTCTTTCATATTACTGCATTTAACTTCTGTTCGATCGGCAGGGTAACTCTTTTTACTCCTTTATCAGGAATAGATAACACCACTGCTACGTTCCAAAGGGCATCATCCCCCCCCTCCCCCAGTGATACATCGTACAGGATACGGAAGAGAAAAAATAGACTGACGCGGTTCATTCAAACCCAAAAACTATCCACCTGAGATGGACATGTTTTGTTTAACCAATTCTTTTTGTCTGAACATAATTTGTAAGTATTCGAAGTCTGCGCCGCAGATAACTAGAATTTGAACAATCTTTAATAAAAAAAATTGTCTGCCAACAGACAGCGCCTAAGAAATAACGGGAGTTATCCCGCTTCAGTAAGGAGTGCATTGGTTAGTGATGTACGACAAGCGTCCAGATACAGTCTTAAAACCACATATTGGATCCTATCCAGCTTTGCTAGTGTAGCTCGTGATGCAGTGTGATATAAAAAAACACCCCTACTCCAATCGAGAACGTATAAACCCACGGTATATTTGTAACATTGTATATGGGTGGGAGCCCCAAGAGGCAACCACCTCTGATCTCATAATGTTTATATGCCTGTCACATATTCCAGATAATTTAAAAAAATTAGGAAGCCAAGATCTCTTCATGTCTAGTGTCATGCCTAAAAATCACACCATCTGCTCTACCTGAATTCGAAGTCCTTCATAAACTAGCCTAATTAAGTTATCTCGCACTCTATGTCGGGTGAAGATTACCGTACAACATTTAGATACATTTAAAATAAAAAATTGGGTTGTCAACCAATTTGAAAGCAAACTGTAAAGTCGTTATACCAACCGTAAAAGAGCTATAAATATCGTTCAAATTGACTGCATATAACAGAGGGCTGAGTACTGATCCTTGAGGTAGGCCCCTTCGTTGAGTTCGAGATGATCTAGCTTATCCTATCTTTACAATGTACGATCCATTCTGAAATAAATAGCTTAACCAATAACACATTTTGCTAAAACAGCCCATGTGAAAAAGTTTATCAAACAACAAAGAATGCTCTACATTATCGTACGCACCCTGTATATCGAGGAAAAAAGCTGATATAAATGAGTTTTCTGACAGAGCAATTAGAATATTAGAAACTAATATAGAGAGGTTATTATGTGTGAAACGTTCCTTTTCTAAAACCAAATTGCATAGGATTAAGGAGGTCGTTCATTTCCTGAAATGGTTCTAAACGGGCTTTAACTAAGTGTTTCATGGTTTTACCAAAACAGGACGAGAGTGCAATAGGTCAATAAGTGCTTGTTAGCTCCAAGCTTTTACCCAGTTTTAGAGTAGGAATCAGAAAGGGAATTTTCCATGCCAGCGGTATTACCCCACCCTCCCAAAGAATATTAAATATCTCTAGCAGCGCTCGTCGAGAAAAAGACGACAATTTTGTCAACATACCATAGGACACATTGTCTGGACCAACCACCGTGTGTTTTACTCTATTAAATTCTGCCCTTAATTCACTGCCAGTAAACCATTTATCGAGCTCAGGAACACACAAATTGGGGAATTCCAAATGTGGGCACATAACTGAATCTGATATGACACTAAAAGGGAATAACTCTGCTTATGCTCCTAAGTTAACCGTAGCAATCCCAAAGTTTGTAACAATACTCTTGAACCATTTGATTTTATGCCAAACCTGTGTCAGAGATGCATTGGGGGAAAGAGGCTCGCAATATAAATTCCAAGAATCACGTTTCAAGTTCGCCGCGTAGCAGCTGCCATACGACAGTTAATTTCATAGTTTATCAGGTTAAAATTTTGTCTTAAAGTATATAATGATAACCTCCTTTGATCGATCGCTTTAGAACATGACTATGTCCACCAAGGGCAACGTTTAACTCTCCTCTGACCCCCACTACGTGAGGTTGGAATTTCCGTATCAGCTGAGTTATGTAGAGCGTTAACAAAGTTGTCATATTGTACTAAAGGATCACGGTTTACTGCTAAATTTTGAACAGCTAACTCCACTTTTGTCGAAATTAATTCCCAATTTGCTTTTTTATTGTTGCGTGAGCCATCCAGAGGAACAGTTTTATAGTTATATGAGACCTGAGCGTCTATTGTCAAAACAATTTGCAAATGATCACTGGCCATGGAGTTACCAATCGTATCCCAAGTTAAGTATGGTGCCAAATTAGGATATTCAAAAGTAACATCTGGGCACGTGTTAGGATACGGAGGTCTGTTAAGTCACGTAAACTTCCCTATATATAATATAACAAGAGGTACTGCTACACCCTCCGCTATTCCTATAGGTAAGGCCCCTAAAAACTACAGGATAGGGAGGACGTAACCTACATATTATAAATGACAACAGATAGAATAGCATAGTTTTCTATAAAAAGTATTTTAATTTGTTCAAATCAGAAAATAGACAATGGAACATATGGCCTTAATTCAAAAACAACTTTCTAATAGCTACTACTGTAGAAGAAAACATTGCATCATATTATGTACCGTGATTTAGGTGTCTGGTAGACTTACTACCCAAACACACCTCTCAATTGACATGACCTAAAAACATGACATATGGTCTTTCAGATATAGTTGTCCACCGACGGGAACAAACCTAAACAAGCCTATTAATATTCACCAACAAATGAATAGGCTTCCACTGTATAATTATACTGTATGATATCTCGTCCTTCTAATTACTTTCATTCAAAGTTTACATTAGTCATAAGGATAATACATGGATATAATCCATGATTCAGAGAATCAAACGCACAAAGTTGCGTAACTACAAAATAGTTTACTATACATTTAAA
Source organism: Timema monikensis (assembly GCA_902151445.1). Classification (NCBI taxonomy): domain Eukaryota; kingdom Metazoa; phylum Arthropoda; class Insecta; order Phasmatodea; family Timematidae; genus Timema; species Timema monikensis. Next base: position 72,566 of record CABFVZ010002939.1, on the reverse strand, counting down.
ACCCAACGTCTAATAGTTACAACACTAAAATGAATAACTAACAATTACATTCTTGACGTATACTATTGTCCTATGCCTCTAAACAATAGTATGAAATATGAATTATATAACTCCTCCATAACTCCGCATGAGTTATAATAATTGTAACAAAAGATAAAACAGGTCTATCTCCCAAGACGCTAACATAAAGACTGATCTACATTTACAATTATTAACATCAAATGAAATATCTCTAACGTGTCGACACACAGATTAAACAATTAACATTAAAGGTCAATCCTCCATGACCCCAAAATAAAGTTACCAATACAAAATAATTTAAATATCGCCAGACGCGATTTCCCCATGGCGTCGACTCAAAGCTTTAACTATTCGTTCCCTAAGTCCCTCTTCCATGACTTCAACAAATAGTTAATTTAACAAAATAAATCAAACTAAATCTTTTCCTAGGTCTTTCCTCCATGACCCCAATACAGTTCGCTCTATTGAACTACTCCTTTGATGAAGCTCAATTCAATAATGCTATTTTTAATACAATTTACATTCTACTATATATTGAGTCTAGAATACAAGAAAAAGGGGTGGGATTGTTCACACAAGCCAGTCAGCTACGAAGAACACGGCATTTCGTCATTATGCGGTAACTTCACAAATCTTCCTGGTCGCTGATTGGATGTCTATCGTCGCAATGCAGTGGTTTACGATTCTCCGACCGCTGTTGGAACATCTGATGTCAGGTGAGGGTGGCTTTATCCCCCCTCCAGGGGGTAATACAAGGCGTGTTGATTCCGTGCCTGGACTCTCGGAGAACATCGCCCAGTGATGAAATTATTCTCGGGCTGGGTTGATCATCTAATACTGTTTTCTAGTCATAGTTGCCCCGCGCTTCCACATTGGTGATTTTGACTTGGTAATAATTTAGTGAGGCCAGCTTGGAGATCCGAAGGTACGTGAAGAACAGTTTATTTAGTAGAGAGATGATATTGAATATTCAGGAATGCTGACTAAATGTCTGATTGTTGGGGCTACATTGGGCTACAATAGTGAAGTTTTACTATTGTAGGATACGTCGAGGTATTATTTTAGGAGCGGGTAGTATGCGTCAAGCGATAGTACGTTGAATATTAGGTTGGGTGGGGTAGTAATTGTACAATACGAAGTTTGTATTGTTACAGTACCACCACTAAAGTTCCATGGATATTTATCCTACAACGATCTATGTAAGGGGAGCCCCACAGCACACGGTGCGCATTCATGTCCACGCAGATAATAACCGGGGATGGTAGACCTCCAACAAATTGTTCCCATGAATTATTATCGAAATTATCTTGTGCAGGGTTGTATAAAGATATGGCTGAAAATGACCTACCTGCGGAAAATATTTTTAGCCCTACAAACTCCCAAGGATATTGAAAATTGCCCGATGTTATTTCAAAAGATTGAATGTCCGACCTAATTAACAACGCAACACATCCCACTTGGGCAGGTCTATCCGACCTAAACAATTAAAATTTATTTATAACAAAATTATCCTGGTACTTGAGCCGAGTTTCACTTAACGCTACTATATGATTATCACGAGAAAAAAATTAATTGCTCAAGATCCGCTTTTTTGTTCCTGATGCTTCTAGAATTCTTTTGTATCATATTTAAATAACTAATCATAAAAACGAAAACACTTTATATATATATATTTTTAGCTCAGACAAGGTTACCTTGGACAACACTACCTGCTTTGATCCTAGCAGATAAACGATTATGGCTATTAAAGCGTCACACATCCCTTAACAACTTTTGTATTTTCCCTGTTATTGTTACCATTAAACTTGGTAGGTCTAACTTCCCTGGCACTGAAGAAGCCATGGTTAATAGGAGCGACACAACTTTAGATAGCATATGTTCCACCCCCTCACTTAGTATGTCATATAATGTTCCTTCGATAGAGCTTCCTGACGAATCCACGTTCATATCTCCAACTTCCTCTCCTGGGAACTCGAAAGAGTCGCCGCATAGGATGATACATTGCGTGGCCGTATTGACATATTTGGGAATTGAGAATTGTCCATGACAAATTGGACCCCCCTCCCCCCGGTTTCAATACACGACTTGTAGGGAGAGTTACGGTCCACAGCCAGACCAGCCTCCCGGTACGACAAATTGCGACAAGACATTGTAGATTTAATTTGACGCTGTCGCATCCACTCGGGACACGTTCGGTTGGTCGCCAAATGAGCCCCCCACCCCCCACACACAGAGAAAACCTTTTGGGGTTTCTTGTAGACATTCTTCTTTGAGATGACCACATCCACACTTTGCGCACCTATGCCCTCCACTAAGACAGTTGACAGCGAGATGTGCAAAACGCAAACAATTGTGACACTGTGTCACTGGATAAACATAAGGCTTGACCTCCACTCTAGAGAAACACATGACAACATAAGACGGTAGCTCTTTGCCAACGAAAGTCACTGCTACTTTACCAAAGGGATCAAATCGCTCATGTGTATCAGGATTGCGCCTATTGAAACGTCGTATCTGCAATATTGAGGATTCACTTTCTCTCTCTAACTCTTTTTTAATAAATTCCTCCCAAAACTCCAGCGGAATATTACGTATAACTCCTATCCGATGTTCATTACTATTCACCCTGTCAACTGAGACCTTCAAAGGACCATGCAGTTCCTTATCTGCCATAAGACTATTAGCTTCCTAAATACATAGCAATTCCACAACAATTGGGTTTTTACCTGCCGGAGCAATGCTAGCTACAGTCGTATACTAATTAAATAATCCATTTCCTATTTTCATTGGATGAAAATTCTGAATGTTTAGTTCCGATGTATTTGAAAATGTAATTTTGTACGTCCCTGAATTAGAATAATTAAATACTGCTATACTGTTATATGAAACAATTGTATCAATTTGACTCTCCTTGGTATTAGCTACTTTGGGAACTTTGCTTGATGAATGTACCGTTGGTTTGATCGCAGCACGCTCTACACTAGATTTCGCTTTCTTCATAATTTGATTATTAGATGGTGATATTGATCGACCCAAATTTAAATCTATGGCACTAGTTTGTGAATTTTGTCAAATATTTTAGTATAGTTCTGTCATAGCCGAATCAACATCGCACTCGTCACCGGAATCCACCGTATCTAACAACACTAGGCTCTAATATAACAGGGAAAAATATATATCCACCACCGATGCCAAACATTGAATGCCAACTTATTTATCCTAATCTTTAAAAGGCGCATTAATGTCAATCTTTGTTACGTTGGTATGTTTAAAGAATAAACTCGCTAAACATAGATAATAAAGGTTTAGCATGGTTTATTCCATCTCATTTATCTATGGTTTGTTATTTAGTCATAATATATAAACCAAGTGAACCAATATAATGTAATCTGTAAATAGTAAAAGTGATTTTTTTAATCCAGGCTTCTTCTTTAAATGTTACCAAGGATATTCAGAACAGAGCCAGATAATGTGGCATCGAATAGAAAGCGACAGATTGACACATTAAAGATATTTAATGATAAGTAAGTGATATGCCAAAATATTTATCCTAGTTATTGAAATACAATTTTCCATTTACAAAGTTACAGTGCCTTAACGTTGCAGGACATCACCAAAAGCTTGAAACCAGCTCTCCAGTCTCTACATAGGATAGTTACACAATTGTCTCTCTTGTGTCAGAAATTTAAGAGGTTTTGGAGTCAGCTCTTCAGTCTCTATACCCGGGCTAGTTATACTCATGATTGTGTCTCTTGTGTCTGCCAGTGTGACTGAGGTTCAAGAGGACTTGGAGTACAAAGTAGACTTCTTGGCAGGTGGTGTCAACATGGTTCTCTTGGTGTCTCTAAGTCCGGACTTTCCCCTGGACAAGCCTGTACTGAAGGTTCAGCCCTTGGTTATCCACCCCTGGGTCAATGACCATTCCGAGATTGTCTCTGCACCTGGGCTGCTCAATGTGAGTTCCATTCAAACAGAAATACTTAATGGTGTGTTGTATTATTTTATTCCTTACTCCTAGGCTGCAGCAGTGTAATCTCAAAGGGGCCTTACAGTGATTCCTTTTGCACTAATCGCGTAAAACAGGTTGTTCTTGAGCTCTGTAATCTGTAAGCTCATCCCATTGAAATCAAAGAACCATAGCAAAATATATTTTGAATCAAATCTAAGGCTTGATTTGTCATGTCTTCAAAAAAATATAATATCTTTGAAAACAAAGAAACAGCAGTGACTAAGTATAGACAGATGAATAAACCTATCTAATAATGATCACTTAAGCTACTAATTATGAAATAGATTTTTGTATTGCTAATTAAAGTGTTGTAATTCAATTACATAAAAAGTAACCTGGACAGGGTAATTGAACTCGGGACTTTTGGCTTTGACTGCTAAACCTCTCTCACTGATCTGCCGTGGTTTGTTTCGTTTATGCTGTTAATTCAGGTTGTTAACTTTATTAAAAGCTTCTGAGTCCATGTCACTATTCTGTTATTAAATATTTTTTCCATTAATGGTGCTAAAAGTGCATGTGGGGGTCCCCAATTCCAGTTTTCTACAATGCCCAAACCAGAACATGTTATAATATTTACTCTTGCAGTTAAAATTAGAAGGGGGAAAAAATATATAAAATTTTGGAATGTTTTTATACACTTTTTCTTGAACTTAGAAGACGACTATGTTGAATTTTTTAATTATTTCAACATGGTGCCTACAGACAGGGAAAACCTGGAAAAGACAGGGAATTTTTGGATGACAGGGAAAACAGGGAAATGTCAGGGAATTTAACTAAAAATAAGGAAAAGTCAGGGAATTAAAAATATATAAAATATCCCATTAATTAATAATACCTAAATAAAATAACATTTTAATTTTAAAATAAAATTGATAAAACTTTATGATTAGTAGATACAAACTTTTTTTAATATATGATCAATAATGAATCAAACAAGTCATCATCCACCATTAAAACAGGAAAAAATTAGTTGGGTAAAATTGAAAAATGTTGCCTGGGAAACCTGGAAAAGTCAGGGAATTATGTAAAATATGTTTTGTAGCCACCCTGTTCTATATGTCAATAACATTGTTTGATGAGCTGTACCATAATTTAAATTGTTTGCTGGATAATAAATTTGAGTTAGTTCCACTACTATACATGCATGACCTATTAAATAACTTAAATTATAGTATATCATGTTCTTCATTTAACAATTAACAACAAAAAAAGTAATTATTAATAATATTATTTGAACCATTCAAAACTTTTTTTTATCAAACCCTAAGGAATTAAAAATAATTTAAATAATATAAATTACCATGAGTACAAATTATTGAAACCAAAATTGATAGACCCCATTGCACTTTCACAAACTCCTAACGTTAAAAAAAAACTATTATAAAATAAAAATCATAATACAGTTGAGTCTCAGAAATTTGACACTCAATAACTCAACTCAACTTTCCATGTAACTCAACTCAACTTTCCGTGTAACTCAACTCGACATTCTGTGTAACTTAACTCGACATTCTGTGTAACTCAACTCGACATTCTGTGTAACTCAACATGCGCAAGTGTACACAGTTGTCGACACCAGTCATCACAATCCAAGGTCATTCAACTGTATAACCTCTCAGTTTGTTTGTGTAACTCGAGTGGAACATTCGTGCTGTGGTGTTTTTACAAGTGATGTGTTTGTTAGTTTTACAATTCAGTAACGTGTTATTTGAATCAATACACTATTATATGTAGGTCCTACAGTATTGTTATTGTTACTGTACCTTACAATACTACAGTACAGTACAACTGTACCTATAATATTCAATACTGTACTGTGATTCATCCTTGTTTAGCAAGAAGACCTAGTAATCATGCATCTTACGCAAGTTCATTTGTAAAACTTGACATTTCAATAATTTGACACCATCTCAATCCAGGTCTACAATAAAATTGATTCATAAAAATACATTAAACAAACTTAAAACAATAGATCTTGATCTTGATTAAACTTCTAATTAATGTTTATGGTTAGAAGATAATAACATATCACAATATAAACTGAATGAATTTATCACAAATTAAACTATCATTAGTTTTACTATTAAAAAAATACTTATCTTGTAAACTAGAAATAGGTTATTTATCCGCTGCTGTTTTAGAGAGAGAGATTACCTTTCACACTGATCAATTTTTAAACACTAAGTTCATTCATAGCTTGTCAGACAAGTGGGAGTTTTTATTTGTCACCCACACAATAATCTGCAATTCAAGTTGAACTTTAAGCACAATTTGAATTTTTTCTTACCCCTAAGGTAATTGTACTAAAATAGATAAAACTTTATTTGAGTGAGACAAGGAGTCTTCTTTCTAAAATTCAAGTTTCCAACTCAAGAAGCCATTGAGTTTATTACGTTGGTTTTTAAATGTATGTCCAATTTAAAATGTAAATGGACAAATGTAATCTAAACAAATTCCTCTGTAAATAAATTTCTCCATCGAAGATGACTACATCTTTTTCCATCACATGCAAGTTGAAACAAGAGAGCTTCAGCTCATACGTGCTCACGTGATAGGCTACATGACTCAATATCCTACTAGTGAGCCTGCTGCTGGCTCTTTCTTGTTGGAAACTTGCTTGTGTGAAAGGCACACAATGTTCTACTACTCTCTTCGGCTCTCCCGAACAAGCTTGCACGCTTGTCTGCAAGAGCCCTTTAATGATTTTAAACAAAAAATGGCGCTACCTATGAACAGTTTTGAAGTTAACAATACATAATTATTAATTAAAAAACACAAGAAAATGTAATATATTTTTTTAGCCATTAGATACAAGCGATTTTCTCTCTGCTAGGGATTATGTTCGATGCCTGGTTTAACTGCAAATATTTTTCAGCAGCTTCAAAAAATCACATTACTTGAAATATTACAAATTGTGAGAGAGTACCTAAGGCTAAAAAACTCATTAGTCTAGATTAGTCTAGTATAACTGCTTGATCAATAAAAGATAGTAGGCTTAGCTAAGCTGAGTATCAGGAGTGGACTAGGCTGCCAAAGGATATCCCGGTGGGCCAGTTTAATCTTGTTTAAACTAAAATGATTAATTCAAAATTAGTATTTTTATTCAATTTTAATCAAAAGTTCCATTTAGTAAGTCTGAAGTGTCAAGAATACAACATTTGTGAATATATACGATGGCATTAAACTTAGAACCATCCTGTTTGTTGTTTATAAACAAACGTAGAATCATCTCTTTGGTGATCTACACACGCAGCAAGCGGAGGACCATTTTACAAACTTAAATACGCCATCAAACACGTTCAGCTCTTTATGTATCCATGTAATATAGGAGAGTGAGGGAATCTATATATGTCTCCATGTAATATAGATGAGGTCTAAGCATTTAGAAGAATGTTGGCTCATGTTAGTAGAAAGTATCAATTGATCATCAATGCTGTAGCTGAAATGGCCTCGAGATTAAATTAGCTAATAATAAAGATATAAATACTTCACCTGATCGCTTCAGCTAACAAAAAAATCCCGCAAAATGCTAAGTGCGTGCTGTAATAAGATTTCTTTCAGCACAAAAGTTTCAGCAGCAGACATTTATCGTCAATTGTGTACTGTATACGATCCAAACATTATGAGTTAAGGTGTTGTGCGGCGATGGGTCCGATTTTTTAAAAGTAGTAGAACAAACATTCATGATGAAGAGAGGAGTGGTAGGCCTTCGATTGTGTGTAATGATCTTGTCAAGAAAATTGACGGAAAAGTTCGTGAAAATCGAAAATTCCCCATCTCTGAACTTTCTCAACAATTCCCGCAAATTTCTCGTACAGTTTTGTATGAGGTTGTCACCGATAAATTAGGATACCAAAAGTTCTGTGCTCGGTGGGTACCAAAATTGCTTACAGAGGTCCACAAAGCCAAACGAATGGGCTCTGCCTTAGACTTCCTTTCACGCTACGACGTGGAAGGAGAAGGTGTTTTGAAGAGAATTGTGACTGGTGACTAAACTTGAGTGGCGTACGTAAACGCCGAAATGAAATAACAGTCGATGGCTTGGGGCCATACCAAATCTCCGTGCAAGCCGAAGAAAGCCCGCCAAACTTTGTCACCGAGGAAGGTTATGGATACGGTTTTTTGGGATGCCGAGGGAGTGGTTGAATTTATGGACCGGGGTGCGACGATTAATTCAGATGTCTACTGTAAGACTTTGAAGAAACTTAAGCGAGCCATTCAAAACAAACGTCGCGGTATGCTGACATTTGGTGTTGTGTTTTTGCATGACATGACATGAGCCCTCACAGTGCTCGAAATCTCAAGAGCTTTTAAAGAAATTCAAATGGGAAGTTTTTGATCATCCCCCTTACAGCCCCGACTTGGCGCCAAGTGATTTTCATCTCTTCACTCACATGAAGAAGTGGTTTGCGTCGCAGCACTTCGATGACAGCGAATAACTTTGCACAAAAGTTTCAGCAGCAGACATTTATCGTCAATTGTGTACTGTATACGATCCAAACATTATGAGTTAAGGTGTTGTGCGGCGATGGGTCCGATTTTTTAAAAGTAGTAGAACAAACATTCATGATGAAGAGAGGAGTGGTAGGCCTTCGATTGTGTGTAATGATCTTGTCAAGAAAATTGACGGAAAAGTTCGTGAAAATCGAAAATTCCCCATCTCTGAACTTTCTCAACAATTCCCGCAAATTTCTCGTACAGTTTTGTATGAGGTTGTCACCGATAAATTAGGATACCAAAAGTTCTGTGCTCGGTGGGTACCAAAATTGCTTACAGAGGTCCACAAAGCCAAACGAATGGGCTCTGCCTTAGACTTCCTTTCACGCTACGACGTGGAAGGAGAAGGTGTTTTGAAGAGAATTGTGACTGGTGACTAAACTTGAGTGGCGTACGTAAACGCCGAAATGAAATAACAGTCGATGGCTTGGGGCCATACCAAATCTCCGTGCAAGCCGAAGAAAGCCCGCCAAACTTTGTCACCGAGGAAGGTTATGGATACGGTTTTTTGGGATGCCGAGGGAGTGGTTGAATTTATGGACCGGGGTGCGACGATTAATTCAGATGTCTACTGTAAGACTTTGAAGAAACTTAAGCGAGCCATTCAAAACAAACGTCGCGGTATGCTGACATTTGGTGTTGTGTTTTTGCATGACATGACATGAGCCCTCACAGTGCTCGAAATCTCAAGAGCTTTTAAAGAAATTCAAATGGGAAGTTTTTGATCATCCCCCTTACAGCCCCGACTTGGCGCCAAGTGATTTTCATCTCTTCACTCACATGAAGAAGTGGTTTGCGTCGCAGCACTTCGATGACAGCGAATAACTTAAAAATGCCGTGAAAGATTGGCTACTTGCCCAGGCGGCTGAATTTTATGAAGAAGGAATTTGTAAATTAGTGAAACGCTATGACAAATGCTTAAATTTAAATCGTGACTATGTTGAAAAATAGTAAAAAACTGTAGTTTTAAGATGTATATAATACAATATTTTTTCTATGCAAGTTTTTTTATTTACAGCCAAACGGAGGTTACTTTCCGAACTGCCCTCGTATATTAAAACTTAAAACTATAGAGAAGAAACTCGAATCTTCTGGTATTCGAGATTCGTAAAAATCTCTAAAATGTATCTCAAATAAAACTATGAAGACCTTTACTTAAAATAACAATATTAATTAAGCAATTAATAAAAGCATTATAGACTTGTGAAGTTGGAAGAAATACAAGATCATAAAAAAGGACAAAACATTTTATTGATATAATTAATTTACTATAAAAGTGTTTGCTTTGTTGTTTATGGTGTAGTAAGACATGAGAAATAAAATACCTCCCCCCTTTTTATATCACAAACCATTAAACAGCTTTCAGGGAAAACAATTTGCTTTAACATACTGGTGAAAAACTTCTTCAGTTCAACATACTTCCCAACCTACTCATCACAAATGATTTTGTGCAGTGTCTGTTAAAATCTGGTTTAATACAATGATAATAAACACAATAATACACTTATTATTGGCTATAGGCCAAACCTCAATTGTATTGCCATAAAATGTATACACATTGTATAAATTGAAAAGGTTCTCATATAAAAATGGTCATTGTGTTTCAAGTGGGCAAGATCTGGTGACTGTGAGCTCCATAAAACCTGTAGGCCTACTGCTATTTAAGATTGGATGGCCTATAGAATAGACAACACCAAAATATGACTTGCAGTGCTATTTTTCCTGGCCATTGATCTTTGCTTCGCTTTTTGATAAAATAAAACAATAAAAAAATAGCTCAATGTGTTTATGTATCTCTACACTCAGAGAAAATGAGGTCTGTATTTCATTTTGCTCTATGAATGAACTATTGCTGTTTATATCACCTTTCAGGAAAGTATGATTGACATTTATAGAATGCACTTATTTATTGAAAAACAACATAGTATTTTTTAGTTTTAAGGAATGGTAGTATTTTCAATTCAACGGGTTTTTTAATTGTATAGAATTGTAGTTTTCTAATCACTTTATTTTTATTATTTTTTGCACCACATCTTACCACCTGTTCAGCTTATTATAAGCATACTAGATAGCTGTTGCCCGCGGCTTTGCTCGCGTGGAAGTTGATTATATACAAATACGAAAATATACATATGTATTTACAGATTAATTTAAAATATTACGTTACGTTGATGACCATAACTTGACCTCAGATCAAAAATAATGCAAGTCCGATACAAACTTTCACCCCCTTTTTCATCCCTTATTAAATAAAATTTCCAAAATTCCTGAAACACGTATTTATTTGTTTTACGTCAATAACCGAAATACAAAATTTTGTTTATGTAACTTTCAAAATGACGGACTTTCATACATATTATCATACATATTATCATCCCCTATTTTGACCCCTTTGGGGTGGAATTTTCTAAAATCCTTTCTTAGTGGGTGCCTACATAACAAAATGAATATACAGTCCGAATTTCATGCTTGTAGCCTTGATAGTTTGCGCTCGGCGATGATGAATCAGTCAGTCAGTCAGTCAATCAGGACATGTTATTTTATAAGTATAGATGTACTAATTACGTTAATGAGTTAAAGATGAGGAAGGTTGAATTAAGTGTACTCACATTTGCATAAAAGGAGAATAGAAAACCATTTTGGAAAAACCACCCTCATTACATTCAACCGGGATTCAAACCTCGACCTCCCTGTCCCTATTGTCTAACACAAGATTGACGCTTTAGACCATGTGGCCACCAAAGCGAGTAAGTAACTTATTATTACCATTAAAATATACTTGTATCTATTTGTTTTATTCTCACACACATTAAATCACTGCAAGACTAAAATAAAAGTAAAATTTGACCCATTTAACAAAATGTTAGGAGACCGCTGCTACAGACCATTGTTGAGATATAACTGAAACATATGTTCTTGCTTTCCCTTGGCCAACTTAAGTTAGGAACTCAAGAAAATTGTATTAATCGAAACTATATCTTTGAAATATACACTTGTGAACCCAGACTCACTGAACAATCCAAATAAATGCACTGGCACAACCTTTAAAGATGCGCTTAAATCCATATTCACTAAATACAACACATTTTTGGAATTTATTTTTTTGCCACTCATTAATAGAAGCAACTTGTAAACTATATCACTTTAATAAATTAAAATAACACCATTGACTTGCCTTGGGATATAATTAGTTAACTATAATCTATTTTGATCTCGTCTCCACAACTATTTGAGATACGAAATAACTTATAATATTGTTGTAAAGTTGTAGGCCTATTGAAATTAAAACAACTTTTATTTGAAATATATTTTTATCAAACCAACACTTTCTGCAATATAAGCAAGTACCTATGTAATTTATATTCATAGGTTATTTTTTAAATGGTAAATAATTGATTGTTAAGCTATTTGGTGGACATAGATGTTCCTCTTTTCTAAATATTTCTGTAAATGTGTAATTATGTCATTTATTCTCTTTGATGATCATGTTGCTCTATTTTCTCATCATGTTTCTGCAATAATTTCCTTCCTTTACAAAAATCTTAAAGAGTTTTAAGTAAATGTCTTCATTTTTGGATAAAGGAGAGAGAAAGTCTGTATGGTGCACCATTCAATTATTTTTTACCAATCAAACCACATTTTAAACTGCATATTTCTAACTCTTACGCTTTCAAGAAACCCGTTTTATTTCAAAAAAAATTTTCAGCTTATACTCTAAATATAAGGCGTAACCTAATTATTCAAGTTTAGTTCGCTTGTCGCTGACAGGCTTATATACTATGCTAACATACTCTTATGAATCCAAATAAAGTTTTGAACTAATAAATATATTCCAGGGGTGTACAAGTATTAGAAAATATAAGTTTGAGTCTAGTTTTAGTAGCTGTCGAGTCAAACTCAAAAATATGTAGAAAAGTTTAAAAAAATGAATACTCAAAATTTTTAATATTTTTCTCAAAAATACCAAGCTTAATTAATCTTATTCACTTTTAAGGTATAATTTCATAGCATAGAGTCCCATCAATATTTGCCTTTATTTAATTAAAAAAATATTCNATGGATCTATCACAGCAATTCAACTTAAAGTATTTACTCTAAAAATATTGCTCTATAATACCATACAAAAAAATTGTTTTAATTAAACTCGACTCAAAGTGAAATGATTTTAGCACCATGTCTTAATACCCGTTCTGGCTGTACACTTAAGTACTAATTACGCTAATGTGAAAGGAATTGGGGAGGTTGAATTTAAATGAAGTGAAGCCACATTTGCTTGGAAAACCATTCAGGAAAACCCACCCCCAGTTCATCCGACCGAGATTTGAACCTCAATCTCTTCATCCATGGCAGTCTAGCTCAACATGAAATTAGCACATATGCTCACCATGTCACCGAGGGTGGGTGACTCAAAGTGAAAAATGTCTGCGTGGTCCAGCTGATATTTTAGTTTAGACTTCTTACATTTATTTGACTGTCTTTAATAGTGTAACACAAGGTCTGATTGTGTTGTTGCAGTACACGGTCCATTCGGATCTGGGTCGAGTGGTCCAGGCCATCATCAGCGAGTTCAGCCGAAACCCCCCACCTGTTGCTCTTGGCAATGAACCTCAGGGATCATTGCCACCTCTGGGTTTGTAGTTGAGTTTGGATGATACTTGGTATTCCAGGGATGTGTTGTCTTAGGATTTATTTGTTGATTCCTAGTTGAGAGAAGACATAGTTCTTCCATCAGTTGGTAAAATGCACCGATAGTTGCTTTAGTGGCTAACTAGGAATCACAGATGTAACCTGAAATGATACACTTTTCAGTTTACCCTTGTAAAACGTTACCTCCCTCGCATTATGTCATGACCACACAGTCATTTTTTAATTAGATACAAAATATTTTGAACACATTATATTTTGGGTGTCATGTTTTTAGATCTAAAGGGCTATGTTCGGCGTGGGGTCTTACACACCTGGCACTAGTAGTGGGTTTCGACCACTGCTCAGAACAAGCTGCGGTCCATTAGGGACGGTGTGTAGCAGTGGCCCTCTTCTATACAAAAGTATAGAAGAGAGGAGATCATTATGATAAGACTCCGCGTCGGGCATACATTCCTAACCCAAGGTTTTTTAAGGGTATCCACATCCAATGTGTGAGCTTTGCGATGCTCCCCTTAGTGTGTACCACATTTTGGTGGAGTGTTACAAGTATGCCCCTACTCGCCTGGCTCTTAATTTTAAAAGTTTTTGATTACGCGACAGTGCGGAAGGAGTAAGAGGCCATTTGAGCCACTTTATGAAGTGGCTCATTTGGATTTTCTTATATATTGAATAAGTTTAACATTTTTAATATATCTTAATATATTTGTTTTGTTTTTTAACGTACTATTTTAACATGTTTATTTGTCCCTTTAACATGTTATATTTTAATATGTTTGTTTAGTTTTTCTTTTAACATAATTATTATTTTAACATGCTTCTTGTTTGTCCTGTTAGCATGTTATATTTTAATATGTTTGTTTTGTATTTTTAATGTAGTGCATACACCTATGGTTTCATTTTAGCAGGTTGATCACTTCTTTTATACTAATATCCCATTTGATCACTCTTATGGATTGTCTCAAATGGGCATTTTCTCATATTGAGACTTACTGTTTTTAATTTATATAGAAATATTAATATTGTATATAATTCATTTTATGTTTCCACCTGTTTATTCTAACAGGTGTATTGTTTGATGGGTCTCTCACCTATGGGGATTTTACTATGTTTTTATATTGCTAAAGGCTCTAGTGAGCTCACTATGTCAACGGGCCTCAAAACAACAATAATAATAACACATTATTTGCTGAAATTTGGTACCATATATTGATTAAAACTGAACATAATTATTACAGCGGAATACCAGCCAACACATTTGGTCTTCTTGATACTTTTTAACAGCGTGTAGGGACACACAAAAGTGTGCATTTTCTTTCACAAATTTAATCCGAGTTTTATTAAACCACATGCTTCTCATGTGGTCCTTTATGAGATTATTAACAAAGCTAGCGCTGCAAGGTGCTTTACTTAAGTGCGTGGCTTTCCTCTTCCAAATTTTCCTCACTTTAAATATGATTATTGCAGACTGACATTCAACCAATTAGTAGTAAATAGTCACATGACTTTCAGGCAAAAGGAACCAAACAGGGGAACTCCCCTAAGTTGCTGATTAAGGGCATTGCCTACCTGTGACGGCACAGCAGCTCAAGATGGGGTTTCCTATGTTAGTGAATTTACGTTTTATTCAGCGAGTTTTTAGGTTATAGTGTTGAAACAAAAAAAAACAAAAATTCTTAAATAGTTCTAAAAAATAGTCCTACAGTGTCACAAAATTATTATTTTTATCTTGAACAATTTATTTTGTAAACCTATTTTTTATAAATCATTTACTACTTAGACCTGCTTTGGTGCACTGAGGGTGATTTTTCCTAAATGGTTTTTCACCTTCCTTCCTCACAAATTTGTCTGCACTTACTCTAAAATTAAACTTCCCTAACCCCTAACACATTACTATTAGTACATAGGTATATAATACAAATGGTTAGGAAGACACGGTGGTAAAAATAATAATTATAACTTAGGGTTCGGCCTGACTGACGAGCGTGCAAGTGAGCAACTGAGTAACTGCGTGGCCAAACTGGCGAGTGAGTGAGCGTGTGATTAGCAAATAGCTCTTGATAGTTGTTGACGCGGAGGCAAAGGTTCACATCTTGGCTCAGTGAACTGAGGGTGGTTTTTGACAAATGATTTATTGTTGTGGTTTTCCCATCCTCTCTGCACTAATGGCGATTCTTATTTGCAAAGACCTACTTTGATTATAATATTGGAACTATTTTAACATATCACTAATATATATACGGTTTATGGTCTTACCAATTAAATTAGGCTATTAGTAGCAAGTGTGCTAAAGTTATCAATAATCATACAAAAGTCAAATATGTTAAATTGAGAAGTTTTCCTAGCACTCAATGAACCAACATACAATAATATTGCCTTGCGCCTGTAAACTAAACTGTTCCGGTTCGAGCGCCTACTCCAGTCTGGCCACCTTTCATTACAACCAATATGTTCTATTTTACTTTTTAGTTGCTCAGACGCTCGCTTGTTCCCCCAGTCTGGCCGTAACCTTAGGCTATTTGGCTAAGTCACGAAGATGGCCTGTAGGGGAGTTCCTCCCAGGATGTATATTAGTAAAAAGTCCATAGAAGCATATGTCTCTCTAGAAAAAGAAATATGAAAAAGGTAATTTTAAAAAGCAAGTCAATGTTTTCAAGGCACAGATAGTATAGTGACTGTGTAAACTCGTCAGAGGAAGAGGGGAAGTGCTATTAGTAGATAAACAATAAGCTTCACAGGGTGAACTGTTGATTTTACCCCCTCTTTTTATATCTCATACATTGGTGTCTAAATGTGATAGTGCTTAGACTGCTAAGGTGCATCAAGCTAAGATGCAACCTGCTTTGAAATTTTCAAGTGGGTATTGTCTTGAATCATTACTAACTGGTATTTTGACTCACGTGTGCAATGTGTAGGAGAAGTCAGACTTGGGGTTAACTAGTAGACTGACTGGTTGTGAGAGTTAAATAAAGCATTTCTTTGACTTCCTGCCTTATTCAATCTACACTAAATGAAATTCACTTTAATATGAAATAAGAAATGGTAGTTAATTAATGTATATATTAATTTAGAATAATTAAGGGGAATCTACTAACATTGCAAACTACAAGTAGTTAAAAGTTGTCATTTAACACTTGTGTTATATTATTTAAAAGGCTCATTAACATAAGTTAGGCTATTAACACCTGGGGTTGCATTTATAGTAAACTATGAATCAATCACCCATGACCTTGTTATGTACCTTTGAAGGACAAACTTTGACTGCATCAAACTTTTGAACAAAGTGTTTTTATTCTACATTTGAGGGAAATGATTCAATGATCTTGAACACACCACAAGAATATCTGTTTATATTTGTACACCGTAGGTGGGTCAGAGGTATCTACTGACCAGAGCTCATCCCTCGCCAGATTCCCTCAGGTGACTGGGAGCTACATGGGGGTGTACCCACCACAATCACCTGTGCACACTGTCAACACACTCACCTTTCCTGAGCTGCTCGACCTCACGACAGAGGAGTTGCGAACACTCAACAACAGCGAGGACCGCCAACAGGACTGGGTCGAGAGCATGCCACAGTGTGCTCGACTCAACGCTGAGCTGGATGCTCTCATCGAACGTACGCAGGAGTTAGCGGGTCAGTTATTTCTTCTGATCACAAAACTCTTTAAAATAACCTTCAATTTTTTTATATGAAATTTTAAACATGCAGTTTCAACCACAAAAATGGATTGTGGATAACTTAAACTTTTAATAAACTTATAGTGTAAGAACATCTGATCTTGAACCAATAAATATTAAGAGTGTTTTTGCACTTTGGTGACCGCATGGTCTAGGAGCTGTTTTACACGAAGCAACTATCGCCGGTCAACTATCGCTCTGATGATTAACATAGAGGTAGATTAAGGGTTTCACTCAAATAAACTGAGTTGCCCGCCCCTTCAACAGTCACTCATAAATTGCCCATTATTGGCAATTTGTGGAATAGCTGCCCGTCAGATTAACTATCGCCCACCCAGTTACTGCTTGGTTAATCACATGTTTTCTAGTGTCATTCACACAGGTCAGCATTCGCCGGCCAGTACCCCAAGTGGTGCCAACCTCCAAGCACTTGTTGAATTTTACTCTTGGTACGGAAAGTTATCTGATTATCTATTGTAATTTTTTTACTGAATAAATATTTATAATTGTTACACACTTCACTAGAAATGTATCTAAGCTAAACATAAGTAATTATGGATTTTCATCCATAGCTCTCAACCCTTTTCAAGGATATTTCCATTTTTTTGATATTATTATTAAACATATAAATGTAATAATAGAATTCAATATGGAAAAAGAATTTGACAATTGGAATTTAATATAAAGTCCAAAGTTCTGTTCCGTTAACAGCTGGAAGGACTCGTATTATGAGTGTCTAACTGTCCTGATGATGGTGCCGATGTAGCGCCGAAACATGTTGAGAACCTTAGCTGAAATTTGTACAGCATTTAAGGAACAAGGAAATTAAAGAACAGATAAGAATAGAATTCACTTTATATTCAATCTAATATTCTTACTTCACTTCACATTATTTTTCTAATTTATAAACATTTATTTATTCTAACCTAAATTAAATGTCTTTTTGCTGCCTTAACCTCACACTTGACTAAGTCGCATAAGTTTATATTATATGTATTTTAGTGTTATCTATATATGTGACGTATATTTTAATATTTTCTTAACTCTTTTGATATTATGATGGAAATCTAGTGAAGTTCTCAAATTGTCATTTCATTCTAAATTTATGTTACTTAATCCGGTGTGTTTTATATCTTATATACTAGTTGATCTTTGGACTTTATATTAAACTCTAATTTTCAAATTCTTTTTCCATATTGAATTCTATTATTACATTTAAGAAGCTGTTTCCTTACTACTTTGCATTATGTTTTTCAAAAATTAAACATATAGATTAAATTGTTTTTATTAATGCTTGAAAGTGCCATCAATTTGAAAGAACATTCTGATAATTAATGTGTAGTTAAAATTATATTGTTCAACATCATAGCTCAGTCGGTACCCTGTCTACCACTGAGCCAAAGGGTCCCAGGTTCGATTCCCGGTTGACCAAAATATGTATCATTGTTAAAATGTGGATGTCCCCTTTCACAGTGATGAATTGGCGTTCAGGGGTTGGGTGGTGTGTTTGTTCTAGATTTAAGGAGCCACAAAAAAGAACCTCGTCCTCTAAATCTATAATAACTGACCTATTTTTTTGAGTACGCTGATTAAGTTGGTACTAATTTGTCTTTCACAAAGCCAAAGGTTACCGGTAATAGTTGCTTGGTGATAGTTGCCTTGTGTGAAACGGCTCTAAGGAGCTATTCTTGAACTATACTAGACTACTAATAAAAGGTTGCTAATGGTTTGTTCCAGGTCAAGTGTACTAAGTTTAAAAAAAAGTTTCCCCCCACTCTGCATGCAAATGTGGGTACACTTTATCTAATTTCAACCTTCCCCATTCCTAATCCATTAGCTTGGTAAATAATTATACAACCAAAATGAATGATAAAACGCGTTGCTAATAAAAAGCTGTTTTTTTCCATCCTCATTTCCTTCTGTGATAAGGGGGGTGGAGAAGTGTACACACGTGCACGCACAAACACACACACATACCACTGTACTGATCACCTCATTTTAAAGGTACCCAGACACTTATTAAACCCCCTTTTTTCTACTTAGTCAAGACTGAAAAAGAACTAAGTCAAATATTAATTAACAAAAAAACAAAAGGTGGGGGATAATACCAAAACACGTGGTTTCCCACGAGGTTGTTCAAATCACAATCCATTTATCAAAAGGATTTATAATTTATTATTTATTAAGAGAAAAACAAAATTTAAAAAGGATTATAAAAGAAAACATTTAGTGAGGTTAATTTAAAGACAATAAAGGAAACATTTTACATTTACTACCTTACCGATTTGTTACAAACACCCATCACAAAAGATGTCTCCATCAGAAGCTCATAGAAACAAACATAAAATTAATATTTATAAAGATAAAGAAAATAGTCTTCAACTAAAATATTTAATTCTTAGCATTATTTTTATTTAACTATCGTGATATATAGGATGTCGATTGATCAAAAATAATAGCATCAAAGAAAAATCCGGCCACATGGTTGATAAATTTGGCGTTACATTCCAATACAAAGGTTATCTAATAATAAACACTAGATCATGATAAAAATATAAAACTACACGGAAACTTTACTTCGTAATACTAAAATAAGAAATAAAATAAAAAGGAAAACGACTACATGTTAATTTGGAAAAGATTCTCAAAATATTTTTAAAAAAAGGAAGAAAGCAAAATACGTCTCACCAGTATTACAGCCAAAAACGAAATAGGTCGAGACAAAGGCGTTCCTTTCAAATCAGGAAATTCATATCTTAGGAGATGGCCAATCTGAGACCAGTTTTTCAAGATAAAGAGAATCGGCCAGTAGTATTTTAGTTGAAGACTTTACATTTTTAAAAAAACATAGTATAAAATGAATATTAATAAAAAATTAAATACATAAAAAAGGTACAAAGAGATGTAATTATTTAATAATGATAACCAAGATTGAATTATTCATTTATAATAGTTTATTAAAAGCTTTAGTTCCTCAAATTCCCGTTCCCGATTGCTACTTCATTTCTAATTTCAATTTAGTCCAATAGACTTCGTTCCATGATACTATTCGGAGCTTCAAGGTTGATAGACCTAAAGGTCAGTCTATAACCAACAGTACACCACTCTTAGCCGACTGAGATTAGAACCTCTATCTCCCCATCATCGGCAGTCTAGTTTACTGCAAGAGTAGACCATGCAGCCACTGGATTGAGTAATAATTTACTTTAAATATGGCCATAGGAAATGAGCCAAAGCAAAGCTATATTATTACCTTTATTAATTTCTTATACAAAATAATAATACAAGTTAGGTTAGGTTAGGTTAGGTTGGATTAGTATATGAATTATTAGCAGAGCTGTTATATTACAGTTTGAACCCGAAATCTGTTAAAACAGACTTAACTAGGTAAAACTAGTTCTAAAAAAGCAATTTTGTCAATACTAGTTTTAGCTAGCTATTTCTAGAATGTGGATAACCTAAATGAGAATTTAAAAATGTTACAAAAAATATTCTAGAACCAAAAAAATTCAATTGACTAGTTAGAAACAGTATTGATTGAAATCAGATTTGAGGTAAAACTAGTTTATCTACAGGGACAAATAATAACACCACTGATTTGTAAAAAATAGTTTATTATTTTAATTATTAATTACATTTTTTTAAACTTTTTATCTTGCAGCAGTCTTTCCATTTCAAGCTACAAATATTTACTTGTTTCACATGCAGATATAATTTTGAATTAAACTTCTTCGTGCATGAACACTGTTCCAGCCCTTGTTCGGCTCTTACAGCTTCTTCCCTCGCTGTAGTCCTTAGTGAAATTTGAGATCGGGCTCTTATTTGCTGGTCAAGAACTTTAAGGGGAAACGTCAAACTCAGATCTGAAAGAAATATAAATTGTTTATGGTCTTTAGATTTACTGCTTTATAATTTTTTAATTATAAATTTAAAATTTAAAGATCCTATCCGCAATTTAATTTATCCAGCTTTTAATCCTTTGTATAGTTTTCATTTTCATCAAGCACGACTCTTACAATGTTTCGAAGGTTTGCCTTTGATCTGTCCACATATGGCATATGTATGACGACATTACCTCCAAAACCATTTGGAGGATGTTTTGATCAGAAATAAATATAATTCTCTTAGCATATACTCACAAATTTTAGTGGACCTCCTTTCTAGTTGAACTATATAAATTAATACCAGCATTTCCTCTTCCTCCTCTTTCTCATTGGTATAATTTTCCTCTTCCTTTTCTTTGCATTCATCTGCTTGATTTACTTCTTGAAGCTCATCCTCATCCTAAATGTTTTTTATAACTTCACATGGTGTCATAAATATAGTGAATCAAACTCTTGGCTCAATCCCAAACATCGCTTTATAGGGGTGCACAAAGCTTTGAATATTCATTCACTTTGACATTGATTCAAAAACAAAAATTCAAATTGGAAAATTACAAAGCTTGGCGAAACAAAAATATTCAAAGTTGAAACACACTTTTTTTTCATTTTGAACTGTTGTTTGCATCATAAATCAGTGTTTACGTAAAAAATCTAAAATAATTAAATTACATTTTGGGATGATGACTTAATATATCATTTTAAGACAAAATGTATTTATTAAAATTATAGTTGAAATGTAAAAAATTTCAAGCTTTATTTAATATGTAGATTTACATAGTTATGTAACGTATAATATTTTTATGCAACATAAACATTTTTTTGAATATTTAAACTTTGATTCACCTTTGGGAATATCTCATATTATTTGTTTGTTTGAATTGAAAACGTGGACTTTTTTATTTCACACACCCTATCACTTTATATGGTGATTGTTTATTTCCAAAATGAAAGGCTTTGATTTTCATAAGCTGCACAAAGAAAAGACTATTTGATGAATTTGTGTATTTGTTGTCTTTCATCCATGTCCATTCATCCATATTTTCACTGTCCTGGTTGGTTAGTTCTACTGAACCCTAGCTTTAACAATGCGTTGGGTTACAATGAACCATCTTTCCCAAACTCTTTCCATAGTGTGTTAGCATTGATATGACTTATCTGAAAGTAAAATGCACAGGGCACAAACTGTCATGAAGATTCATCTGATAAGCAACCTCTTAGAACCTTATGGCTTGTAGTGCTTGCAGTAAGACATATTTGGTAAAATGATCCTATCAGACCACAATGAATTGGAACCCATTATCAGCCAGAAATTGCATGCCAATGAGGTCGACTGGGTAGCATCTGTTCAATTCCAAAAGAAAAATGGGATGTATAACAGGGGATGAGCCCATGAATCTCTCTATTCCTTAAGGATAATCTAGATTTGAGGATTTGATAAAATCTATGAGTTGAGACTCAAATCCTTTAACAAATTTTGTTTTTTAATTTCCCAAGTAAAATTTAGTGATTCGGAACCAATTATAATCATAGGGTGAACTTAACAACCATGCCCCAGACTAGCAATTTAACATTTAACTGACTGTATGAAATTTATAATGAGTGGATTATAAGAAATAATATTAACATTTATTTACTATTTATATTGTTTTATTATTATATCATATTTATATTTCCCTTTATGTTAGTAGTTTTTTCAAAGATTTAAATTTGAGATTCGAGATTCAAAGATAAATTGAAGATTCAGATTTGTAAAGTAGTAGGTTCAATCCAACTCTATTTATAACCAAGTCTATCATTATTTTTTTTTCAGTTGATAGGTTTTGCGCATCAATAAGAAAATGATATTAATGTAGTTATATTGGCGGATTTTCTTGAAGTTTCCATTTCAGACTGTCTTGACCTCCATCTTGTACAAATATATGACCCACTTCGATAACGTTGAAGATTTTGCTGATTGATAAATAGGTACTTAACAATTTCACCTGATGAGACCCACTTTTTCACTTAACCAGTTTTGATGGTATTAAATCTTTTCCCTCAACATTATTGGAAAATTGTCTTCTTCATGATAGATGTTGCTTCTTCAATTCCACCAAAAGATGATTCCTCTTTCGATTCACCTACTTTGAAAACAAAACAAAAATATATAGTTTTTTCATCTACAGAGACAAGCTAGACTTTCTCGATTGTAAACATCTGTCATTATATTGTGGTGACTCTTTATTTTACTCTGAATTGTATGTAACTGTTCCAAGAAACACACTCTCCACCTTCTCCTCTGATCCTCTCCAACACCCATACTTAAGAAACAACAAAAAATAAACATGGTGCGTAGTAAATACTGTCTAAAATAAAGACTACCAACTCACACAAACTGGTCAACTGCAAACAAACTAAAACAAATAGAAGAACGTACGTAACTTAGAGAACATGTTAAAAGTCATAAGCTACAAAAACTTTGTAAGCCAATGGATTTTAGTAAGCACTAGTTTTGTCTAGTTATAACCTAAAAACACAGTAATTCCATATATTGTTTTCATTTTAACTAAATTTCACTGACAATAGACAGTTATCATCATCATCATCATCACCATCATCATGACTACAATCATCACCACGTCTTACTACCCGTTCGGGTTTTACGCACTTAAACTAATGTTTAATGGCAGGGTGATTGTGAGATGAAATGGAGGACCTACAGCTTAACGTGAAATCCGAACCACGGCGGAGGCCTGGCATTCCACACATTCACAAGTTGTGATTAATACACATCTTTTCAGAGGTGAAGGAAGGGTTTGGTAATCAGATAAATCTGTGCCGGAACCGAGGATTGAACCCCGGGCCCCCAGCACAGAAGTCTGCAAACTTACCCCTAGACCATCAGATCACCCTGACAGTAGACAGTCGATTTTAGAATTAACTACAGGATGAGCCAAATGTAACTGTGCACCTAAACTACGGAGGGTAGAATTGCACTTATTAATATTATTAACAATGAATTATGTGACTTAAGACACATACAATAACCATCTCCCCTTAATCCCCTTCCTATCTGCCCTCCCTTATTTTCAACTCTTTCCTCTATTGGATAAATTAAGTCAATATTTATTTGAAAGAAAATCAGTTCCAAATTGTTACTGTAAAAAATAGATTGGTTATGTCTCAAGGGTTGATTGTTTTTAGTGAAACAGGCATTTCATAGCGCAGGTGAGTATACATAAAAAGTGAATAATTCAAATTTTCCCTATTCTGATGCACCACATCACAATGCATTGTGGTGGTTAATTGTTAAATTTCTTATAACTGGGTCAAATTAAACATTAAAAGAAGGATAGAAGTGCAAAGCCTACACACTTACCAGAAAACAGTTTACAATTAAAACACATAATTATGTACATCAGTCCCCTTCTTCATCAGACAAGAGTAAAACACAGGTTGATCATGGTCACTTAGATTATGTTGTAGCCTGTTTCTTGATTAAAAAATAAAAAGGTTCAGGCTTAGATTCTGCAGTTGCCTGTTCACACTTGTCTCTTTACACTTGATAGATGGATAGAATGTTGTGTTTATATTATATTTAATTATTAAATTAAATTACTTGCTATTGCTTAAATAGATATTACTGACTGTAGTGAGAAGGACTAGACAAACTCAGATTTATACTAAACACATGTATCAGTGAGCCATTTGAAAACTTTTATGCAGAACTCAGAGCTCTTGCCACACCTTATTAAAACTTGGTGACCAGTAGGATAAGTTGCTGTGTGCACAAATAATATTGGGCGTGAACTCACAGTCAATAAAACACCACCTTAATAGGGAGGAAACTACCATACAAAAAGTTGTAGAATATTGCAAATCAGTGGAGCTAGCAGACAAAAACATGAAAACCATTGAAAATGGAGGGGGATCATCGCAGAGTGATATATTTAATGTTAGTAGAAAAACAACCACCCCCCAACCCTCCCAAGTGCAGAATCGATGCCACCTTCAGAAAACAGTACAGTCAAGAAGTTGGAACAATCTACAGCAGACTGAACTGTTACGTCCCGACCCCTAAGAAACTATAGTGTGTCCAGAAACAAGTTTAGTGAAAAGTTTGTTAGAAAAGTGTGTTATTGTTGTAGTTATGACCATCCAAACCGGCCATGTCCCGCAGTTAATAAGCGATGTAATCGATGCCGAGGTATGAACCATTTTGCCACAAATAGTTTTTCTAGTGGGTGTAGTGCTTTTGAACTAGGGGCTATGAATGCTGATAGTAATGTTGCTAACCAGACTTCAAATGGCGTGTCAATATTTTTGTCAATTTTTAAGATACTGATGGTTACTCTTTGCCCCCTGTTTCAGGTTATTCAGATATTGGTTCTCTTTCAATTATAAATTCTGTAAATACCAATCGTTATTGGTGCATATCATTGCTAATTAACTGCAAACCTGTACTTCTCAAATTAGACACAGGGGCAGACATTAACATCCTTCCTTTAAGGTCTTTGCAGTCCATTGAACCCGATTATAGTTCTAGGCTAAGTGCTTCTAAAACTCATATTGAAGCTTTTGGGGGTTTTGAGATTGCACCTGTTGGTGAAATTGGTCTTCCTGTTGTCTATGAAAACAAAACACACAGCTTGGTGTTTACTATTGTCAATTCAGTTAAAGCCGTACCCTTGCTTAGCCTTTCATCTTGTGTGAGTCTCAATCTCATACAAAAAAAATTTGTTGGGGTTCTCAATGCTCAAAGTAAACCTGATTTTAGAAACTTCTGGAATTCAAACCAGGATGTTTTTAATAGTCTTGGATGTTTCCCAGAGATTCCTGATTTAATATTTTTAAAAAGGTGCTAAACCTAAAATCAGCCCAGCCCGCAGAGTTCCCCTAAAAATCTTTTTGAGGTGCATTTAGATGATCTTGAACAGCGTGGCATTATTGAATGTTGTGAAGCTGGTGAATGGGTAAGCAATATAGTAATTGTAGAGAAACCTAAAACAGGGTTCATAAGGCTGTGCATAGATCCTAAGGATCTTAGTGAAAATGTGGTCCGAGATTATGTGTTGATTCCCACTCTCGAGGAGATTTGTTCCAAAATGGGCAATACAAATCTTTTTGAGTATCTGTTTTAAAAGATGGGTTTTACCAGGTTAAATTGCGTAAAGAATCGGCTATTGTTTGTATGTATGTATGTTCAGTACACCCTTTGGATGTTATCGGTTTTTATGCGCCCCATTTTTGCTTCCTGAGTACTTCTAAAAGATGACTCATAAATATTTTGGGAATATTGGGGGAGTATGTGTATATTTTGTTGAAGTTTTATGTGGAGCAGACACAATGGAAGAGTTATGGAAAATAGTTAAACATGTTATTCAAGTTGCTCATGAAAACAACATAGTAGTCAACCCAGAAAAAGTTCAATTCTTTATGGATAAAGTTACATTTTTGGGTTTGAAATTTGATAAGGATGTAATTTGTCCTAATGATACTGGGGTTCAGGCTATTCAGAACATAGAAGTACCTGCTTCAAGGAAGGATTTGCAGCGTATTTTGGGAACAGTGTAACCAGTCACTTCAGCCAAATACTTCTTGAACGGCTGTCAACCACTGATCTTCATAAAAAGTCTTCCACGACAGTCAGTTGATTCGGTAGAGCATCTCGGGATTATAAGTATAATGGTGGGGGTAGAGGTACTCACCGATTAAAAACATACGAAGTAGTGTAGTATTTGAAGTTTTAATTTAACAAAAAATTTACATAATGGTAATACGGCTAATTAATTTAGATGAACGAATTAGTTACATTGATAAAGACAACCTTTTTTTTAGCCACCTGGGCTAAATCTCCTCTCCCCCATCTCTACAGGTCTACTCTATTTTAGTGTTAACAGGCCTGTCTCCCGATCGCGTCTATGTCGCGTCTCACGCTTCCCTTCCATATAATGTAAACCACAGACGCTCAAGCGAATGCACTGATTGGCCAGGAGTCCGCGCCAAAACCTCCCCCTCCCCCGAAAGACCACACGTGCAAGCCACAGGTGCGTCTCCCAGCTTCCGGGTTCAGTTATCACTACATTGCACGACGCTTAAAATGAAAAGTAAAAGTAATAAATTTGGATGACTCTAATATTCCAACAATGACTTTAAATAATGAAAAACTATAAGATTAAAAGTTTAAAGGCCTGAAAATGAAGTTAAAGAATTGAAATTTAAAACATGCATTGCTTACAACTTTGGTTATGATTTACATGACTTATAATTACCATAAAACCCCACACTTTCTTATAATTAACCATTTAATAGTAATAAAGAAAATTAAATTAGGCCTAGACGAATGGGAAATGGACAATGTATGTATCAGTTTAGTACTCTGAGTAGCTTGAGCATAATAATATATAAACAAAGGCAAACTAATGTAAATTTAAACAAGAAATGGTTGAGAACTAAGGGCCTAAAACCCTGACCACTTTTCAACAGTCAACTACCTAAGACCATTTGTTCCCCACCTGTCAGATATTTAAACTCCATTCTGTGAACTTCTGAAAAAAGATTCCGAGGGGTCTTGGAATTCCTCCCACAGTAAGCCTTTGAAAAAGTATATAGCATAACATGCCTTGTTGACTCCTTTTGACCCCTCCAATCCCATCAACATAAATGCTGACAGTAGTCAATATGATCTTGGTGCCATTTTAATGCAGGATGGCAAGCCCATTTTATATGCTTTACGATCGCTTACCACAACTGAACAAATTCTCAGGTAGAAAAATAGTTGCTCGCTGTCTCATTTGCATTCAAAAAGTTCCATAGCTTTGTGTATGGTCATGAAGCTGTAACTGTTCATTCAGATCATCAGCCACTCACCTCCATTGTTGTAAAAGCCATTGGTAAAATTACCAATAATCGCCTCTGCTGCCTTAGGCTGAAACTATTGCTCTATTCATTCACACTCAAGTATTTAGCAGACAAATACATGCATATGACAGATTTATTATCCCGAAATAGTAAAATTATTCCTTCATCTATAGATGAAAGTATGTATGACATAGTACATGTTATAGGTACAACCTCCAATGTTCAACCATCCTTACTTGCAAAGTACAAGAAAAATAGACTTGTGGACTCTGTTTTGAGCAAAGTCTTTAATTACTACATTAAAAGTTGGCCTAAGTCATTGTCATCAGGTTGCTTAGAGCTGAATCACTATTTTTCTCTCAGAAAAGACATCACAGTCCATGATAGGCTTCTTTACTATGACGAGCGTCTATTAGTTCCATTTAAACTGAGGCGCTTCATCCTTTGATCCATCATGCAACTCACCTCAGTTTTGAAAAAGTCAAGGCTCAAGCGTCTCGCAACTTCTATTGGCCGGGAATAAACTCTGATTTGAAAAATTGTATACTTCTGTGCCCAACGTGCAATCGATTTTAACGGTCTAAAATAAAGGACCCGCTGCAACCTCATGACATCCCTGATTTACCCTTTGTTATTTAAAGTTCCTGCGGATTTTGCACATCATAATGGCGATAGCTATCTAGTTATTGTGGACTACCATTTGCGGTGGATTGAGGCTGAGAATGTCTCGAGTAAGTCTGCTAACACTGCTATAAGTAGGCTCAAACGAATCTTTGCACGTTTTGGTATTCCCAAACAATTCATGTCTGACAACCAACCTTTTGACTCATATGAATTCAAAGTATTTGCTCAATCATTGAATATTGAATTAGTAACCTCCAGTTCTCACTATCTCTGCAGCAATTGTTTGGCTGAGAAAGCGGCTAGAATTGTTAAATTGATGTTAAAAAAGCCGCAATATGACCGTGGAGACTTTACACTTTTTCTTCTGGAGTATAGAAATAGTCCATTGGCAGGGCTCCCCTATTCACCTGCTCAGCTTTTTCAAAGTCGCACCTTCAATTCCAGACTGCCAGTGCAGGATTGCCGCTTGAAGCCAGAAATAATTATTGATGATGCAGTGACAGCGAAAGTAGGGCAATCATTCATTTCATTATGACAAAACTGCTCGATTCCGTGAGCAAATTTTTTAACCCTGAGCAGTATGTCTTTATTTGGAACAACAAACTGCAATTTTGGGAAGAGGGCAGTGTGGTCAAGATATTGAAAAACAGATCATATCTGGTGTGTATAAAAGGATAACTTTATAGACGAAATTCACTTCATATTAGGCCTCGGCACTCTGGTAATGACATTTCCTGTGAAGGGATGAGGGAGGAGCTTTGGTGATGATATGGGTGAACTTGGAGGATTAAAGGTAACACCACCATCCTCTCCTAATAACAAGCCAGAGGACATAATAGCCTCAACTTCTCAGTCTCCTAATTCAGAAATTAATACTGTGCCTCTTGGAACTAGTCTGCCTAATATTGTTACAAGGTCTGGTAGAATTGTCAACCCACCAACTCGCCTTGTCTTATGACCCTTTCCTTCCAAGCAGGCCTACTCACACCAGTCAGTCATTTCTATACAAACAATAATAATTAATAATAACTGATAATTTAATAATTCAATACAATATAAATTCAACATTCTGTCTATTTACTAAAAGTCAAGACACAAGTTTGAACAGGGCAACTACAGAATCCAAGCCTAAACTTGTTTTTAAATCAAGAAACAACCAATACCATCCAAGCGACAATGATCCAACGTCTAACCATGTTACTATAGTACAATCTGTTTTCTACTTTGTTCAGCTGAAGAAGGGGACTGATGTACTCTGAAAATTACATAATTAAGTGTTTTATTGTGTTCTAATTGTGAACTTTCCTGAGGCCTACAATTTTCTGGTAGGTGGGTAGGCCTTGCCCTTCTACCCTCCTTTCAATGTTCAATCAAATGAATGGGAATATTAATTCCATTTGCATTCATACTTGAAATTTTGAGGTTTTGCACAAACTTATTTAAATATATTGCTGTTTCCAGAAGAGAACCTGCGTAAGAAGCCGGAACTCAGCCGGCTCCGCAAAGAGACGGAGGGGAAGCTAGCAACAGTAAAGTCTTTGAAGAGCTCGTTTGATTCCCTCAGCCAAGAGTTCCAGCGGAGGTCTGAAATCTATGCTCCAGAAAATATCAGGGTGAGTTGTCAGGGCCTGAGATCTTCATATTTGACATATTCATGAAATACTTGGAGTAATTCAAGACCAAAGAATCAAATGTTGTTTGGAAGATTCGAAAGGTAAATCTATCACATACCAGGTCTGAATGAAGTTGTCACTACAACTCATGTTGAGCAAAGAGTATAATCCTTGAAGTAAGAATACTCTTAAAGAAAGTACAACACTTTTGCTTGGTCGGCACAGCGTTTGCTTTAGATCTAAGAGTCTTAGGTTTAATTTTTGGCAAGGTATCCAGATTATATTATTGTAAAACTGGTATTATTAACTTTCACAAAGAGGTAAATAAATGTTCTTGTAATGAGTTACAAGTTACAAGTACAAACAAATGGGGTAACACTTACCTTCTGTGCTGTTGGACTCGAACTCTGGCGATCGTAAGCACTGACCTCCTCTCTCCAACACACAGTTCCATAGACTAAACGAAGCCATCTTTCTACATCCGGCTTGGAAAGAAAGCCACGCCCGAGAAAAAACAACCGGTGACCTCGGCGCACGTAGTTGCCTCTTCCTACACCTGGGCTATTCTTGAAGCTTCTTCTAATTATATGGGTAACCGGTAGAGTCCCTGCTCCATCCCTCCTTCCCTATACCCTCCTTTCTCCCTCCTATCCTACCCACTCTATGTAAACATGGCTGTCCATTTGGTTGCTATATATTGGGATGTTTTGCTAGTATTGTCACTCATTTGCACCATTGACTTGGGTAAGGTGAGAGCGGTGTATTAAATTATGGGTTTATTAAAGTCGTCAAAATTCTCTTTTGAATAATTGGGGGGAATCTCTTCAAAATTGGTGTTTTGGACTTGTGAATTGAAATTTGTTATTATAGGTAGTTTGTAGACTATCTTTGGGGGATATGATATTATCACATATTAATATTAATTTAATACTATGGGGAACCATGCTAATTGTTCTCGTCAGAACTTTATCTCTCTTTTTGCTCCAGGTGTTTGACCTTTTGGTTTAATAATAACTGCCACTCTGATCAATTTCATTTGGGGTTTTTGGGGAATATTGGCCTTTTTTTGAGCAAAGGCTTGCACACCTTGATTGTTGGCGTGCATCGCCCCTAAAGTAATTATATGGGAAATTATCTCCCACTAAGTGTATGTTTAGACAGGGCAATTCCACTTATCACTGTTCCATTTTCTTAGTGCCTTACGTCAATCGTGGTAGTTGTAAGGTATTATGTTAATTTTTTAAATTCTAATCTTTCTAGTCGACTTCACCATAAGAAAAATAAAATGTTGAATCATGTTAATGTTTAAAATTATAATCTTTTAGTCTATTTTACCTTTAGTGAAATTTGTTGAATTATGTAAATGTTTCAAATTATAATCTTTCTAGTCAGTTTTACCATAAGTGAAGTAAAATGTTGAATTATGTTAATGTTTCAAATTCAAGTCTTTCTTGTCAATTTCATCTTCAGTGAAATTCTATGTCATATCATGAAAATGTTTATAATTTAAATGTTAAGAACCAAAACATCTCTCATGAATGGTTATGGGTGATAATAATGTTTGCGATATGGGCAACCTTCTCTGGCGATGTGTTATGATATGTATCGATACCTATACCTTTTTACTTCATAACATATGTGATTATTTTGGTAATCGATCATTGTACTTGTTCTATATTTGAATCAAATAAAATACTGTTATTTTCTTGTAACCTTCCTGACTATTATTTCTGGGACTTAAAGGTGGTTATAGTTTTAAATTTGGTTGCTATTGTTGACCTAGCATTAAAATATCCAACAACCTGTACACTGTACAGTAAGGGTGCACGAAGCTTTAAACAAATATCCACTTTGACTTCGCTCCGAAAATACCCCACTGGTTTCAACAATCTACAAAGCTTAGCCAGTAAAAATATTGACTGCTAAAATACCCAATGTTTAGGCAATTATTATAATTTTGAGTTGGCATGTACATTTACAAGTCAATATCTATATGAGAAAATCTTAAGTATTTGAATTGTAATTTGTGATAAAAACTTTATTTATCAGATTAAAATGAAATATTACAATTATTTGGGCAATAAAAGATTTTCCAAGTGATTTTAGTGCATAAAGTTATATAAAAAGCTACAATATATCTTATCTTGTATAAAATTATTAATACAAATATTAGAGTTGGGTTGAATCCAATAGTTTATGGATCTCCAATCTAACTTTGAATCTCAGATCTGAATTTGAATCTTGGAAAAGATTATTAACATAAGAGAAAATATAAATATAGTAGAATAATAGAAAATACAATTACTAACTAGATGTTAAAAAAAAAATTCTTATTATCCATTCATTATAACATTCATACATCAGTTAAGAGTTAAATTACTGGTCTGGGGCCTGGTTGTTGAATTCATCCTATAGTTATAATTGGTTCTGAAATCCAGTAAGGCCTGCTATAACGTTGCCTATTAAAACGGTTTGGTTACAACGTTGTTAATAATGTGTGACCCTTTTTTTTACATAACGTCCACTATAGGGTACGTGATTTTTCAGCTGAACGCACACCAAGGGGTAACTGCCTGGTTACAGTTTGTGTGGACCTAATAGGCCTATGAGTCATGCAGGTCACGTCAGAGATTTCTCTCCCTCCTCCCTCCAAACAACAAGCCGCCCGTTCATAATAGTAGTAGTAGTAGTAGTAATAATAATAAATAACAATATAAATGGGTATTTTTACGCAAAAAAAAAATTTTGTTTAAAGTATTTTACACTTAGAATATTTTACTTGAAAATTGAGACCTTTCGCACAGGATTTAGAGACTTTCAGTATTACTGAGTTGACAACATTTAGATGGTGCAAGCTAATCAGTTTTGTTCAAGCATACGAACTTGTGTTTAGTTTTCTTTGTAGTTTTTATATTTTTAGTTCACATGGGTCTTTTGTTTATTTTAGTTTCTTTTGCATTTTTTATATTAAATACATTTTAAGTTCACGTGTGACTTGTGTTTACCATTCTTTGTTTTTATATCTATATCACATTTTTAGTTCACGCACAACTTGTATTTATTTGTTTTGTTTTTTATTTTAGTTAGGGATGGTTTTTATCTGTTTGCAATGGCGTCTAAACGTCCATGTAATTTATCTAACACTTAAATTGCAAAGAAACACAGATGATAAATTTGTCTAGCTGTTAAAATAGACATAATACAGCGACTCGAATCCAGTCAGCACGGTGTAGACAATGCTACAGCTTTGGGCCTACCTGCAACTACTATACACACTATAGGGAAAAATGCTGTAAAAATTAAGTGCAGTGTGGAAAACTTTTCAGGGCTCAGTGTGACAAAGATCGGGCGTACAAGAAACGAACGCATTGAAAGGATGGAGAAAATGCTTTCGTTGTGGATTGACTTTCAAAACCAACGTAGTGCCCCAGTTACTTTAACCATTGTTCAAAGTAAAGCCAAATATTTATATCATGACATGTTAAAGCCTAAGGATGGTGAAGGCTCTGAAAAAGAATATTTCAGTGCCAGGTGAGGGTAGTGCAATGGTTTTAAGCACCAGTACAATTTTCATAATATTAAAGTGACTGGTGAATCTGCAAGGTCTGACGACATTTTGGCAGAAACCTTTGTTATCAAACTTCAAAAAATCATTGAAGACGGCAGATTCTTCCCAAAATAAAGTTTTTAATGTTGACGAGACCGGACAGTTTTGGAAATGTATGCCTGTCGGAACTTAAATTTCACAGGAAGAAAAGACAGCACCCGGTTTTAAAAATGGCAAAGATCGTGTCACACTGTTGCTAGGTGGGAATGCATCTGGTGACTACAAGATGAAGCCACTCCTGAATGCCAGATCAGAGAATCCACGGGCTTTGAAAGCAAAGCCGAAGGAGCGCCTTCCCAGTATTTACAAAGCCATTAAAAAGGTTTGGATAACTGGTGCCACATTCTATGAGGGGTTGAAAGTCTATGCAATACCTGCGTGGAAGAGGTACTGTGCAAAGGAGAATTTATATTTTAGAATTCCCCTCCTCATATATAATTCTCCCTCGCATCCTCATGACATTCCTGACTTCGACAAGCATGTGAAGATTATTTTCCTCCCTCCCAATACTACGGCTCTAATCCAACCAATGAACCAAGGTGTAATTGCCACTTTCAAGTGGTACTACTTGCGGCATACGTTTGAGCAACTTGTCGCAGTTACAGATGGTGAAGACAAGACCAGCATCAAGGAGTACTGGTGGCACTACATTCTCTTTAACGCCATCAACAACATATCCATGGTTTGGCAAGAGGTTTCCCATATATGCCTCAATGCGGTGTGACCTGAATGTGTCACAGATTTTAAAGGATTTGAAGAGATTGTGCCAAGTGAAAATACAAACCTCCTCAACATTACTCATGAAGCAGGCTTCCAGAATCTGGAAATGGAGGGCATAGAAGAGGTGGTAGAAGCCAAGATAGAGGAACTCAGTAACAAGGAGCTACAAGAGTTGTCCCAAAATCCAAGCCCTGAATCTGACAGCAAAAAGGACAAGCCTTCACATACATTTACTATGAAGAGCATGGTTACTGCATTTCACTGCATTCAAGGACTTCAGATGTTAACCGATGAAGACCCTGATGTAGAATGCAGCGGCACGAGAGTGCACAGGACTCTCATAGAGGCCTTACAAGTTACCAGAAAATTTACAAAGAAATTAAACGTGCAGCTAAGCAACCAACTATCGGCGCATTCTTTCAACCAGTGGCCGCCATGGTGACACATGAGGGAGATAAGATTATGAGTAGTGATCCAGTCCCATCCACGTCTCAAAATTAAACGTATTCCTATCTTGAGCTGTTTCTGCGATGATACTACATGTATTTGTAAGTATTTTGGAGGGCCTTGGAACCTAACTCCTACACTTAATACTGATTCTTATGGGAAAACATAACTTTTATAAAGTTGTTTTCTATAAAGTTGCATTTCTCAGGAACATAACACAACGTTATAAGAGGGTTTCCTGTACCAATAAGCAATATTATAGCTCTAAAAAAAATTCACTTGTATAGTTAAAAAGTTTTTTTTTTTTTAAGATTTGAGTCTTGAATTTGAAATTTTATCAAATCTTTGAATCTGAAATATCCTTAAGAACTAAAGTTTCTATCCCTAAAAAAATATTCGAACCTTGAATCAACTTCAAAAATATTTCATATACTTGATTTTAGTTTGATTTGATTTTAAAAAGTGGACTTTGCAGATCCCTATTGTATAGGCATTAAATGCTTAAAACATCTTGAGTAATACTGAAAGAGCACTAATAATTGTATGTTGTAATCATGTTGACAGCGATCATTGCAATTATCGGCTCTGCGCAGTGACGAAGAGACTGAAAGTATTGCAGAACATTTCTTGTCTGGGGACATGGATGTGGACCACTTTACTCACTTGTACATCGACAAGAGGATGGTGAGATGCTCAACTTAAAGGGTTCAATTTATTTGAAATATTGACCTTACAATATCATAGCAGTAAATGTACATTCATGAATGTTTTGCTTGCTCACTCATTTGTACATAGCTGCATTCCAAATTTTGAGATTCCCGCGGGAAAAAGTATTTCATGTTCTCGGCCAAAGACTCGAGATCTATTTGTTGTAATCTTGGAAATTTCAAGAAATGTTCTTGCATTTCTGAACACTATCTTAAACATTCGAAACATTTTTATATCTATTATTAATGTTTACTAAACAATACAAATTTATATCATCCAAACTTAATAACACAACAAATTTAAATTGTATTATGGACAAACAAAAACTCCTTTATAAATTGAAACTAAAAATCAATAAACACACATAAATATTGGTAAACACAAGCTATGCATGTCATAATTTAACTACTGGTCATTATGTTTAAAACACCATGCTCAACTATTTGGGGAAGGAGGACATGATGTGGCTTCGGGAAGGGTCGAGCGAGGGGAATTATAAAATGACCTCTGGAAGGAATGGTGTAGAGTGGAATGTGTGATATGGCCTTGGGTATAGAGAGGTGGGGAGGAAGTATAATGTGGTTTGTGGTTTATTAAAGGAACGGGGAGGGGGCAGACATGTGATATGACCTTGGGAAGAGAGAAGAGACATATGTGGCGGCCTCAATGTTTCATTGCATTGGATGATTGATTATAATCTTTAGACCTATTCTCTTATGTTCCACAACATGCAATTCTAAAACTTTGATCTCTCTAGTTACAACTTTTGCCACTATACTTCTTTTTTATATTCCTTTATTCCTAAGAAAAGACTAATCTAGATCAGTGGCTCTCAACCTGGGGTACGTGGGCACCTTTCAGGAGGTACGCAAGCGGAAAGTTGGCAAAATGACAAGGGACTTATGGATAACCCTAATTGTTGGCTTTTACCGTCATCTGGGTATTTCCGCCCATCTTTTTCCCCTATTTACTCTCGGCTGGAGACCTATTTCTGAAAATTTTTAACCCTCTACTTGACACCTTTCTCGTTAGCAGTTATCTTGCTTGTATTTAGAGTAATTTGAGCACATTTCCTGAACAGTCATGACTTGGTGACATATTCTTTCTCTCTCAACAACACTACTCAAACTTGCAACACATTTGTAAAAATTATATTGCGGTGATGTTTTTATATTAATTAGTTCCAATATATTTGTGTTTATGTATTATACATCAGCTTATTCACGACAATGTTACTCAAACATATAATGCGTGTTAAGGTGGCTTTCCAAACGAAATTATCTTGCTCGTTTGTATGAAAT
This sequence comes from Timema monikensis, assembly GCA_902151445.1. Lineage (NCBI taxonomy): Eukaryota > Metazoa > Arthropoda > Insecta > Phasmatodea > Timematidae > Timema > Timema monikensis. The sequence continues at coordinate 35,970 of CABFVZ010002939.1, read as the reverse complement.
GAGACAAGAAGTTAGTTTTCCTCTCTGACAGCAAGTGTGAGTTTAGTGAGATATTTACAAATGAGCACTGGTTGTGCAGGCTAGCTTTCATGGCTGACGTATTTTAGCGACTGAATGAGCTGAATAAAGGTCTGCAGGGTAAACACAACACCCTTCATGGTTCATGACACAACTGTAATTCTTTCCATCTTTAGAAAATTTTGTAGAAGAAAATGACTTGGGCTTCATGATTTTGTTATCAACGACATAAAAGAGCATTGTCTGTGTTTTATTGAAGACTTTGGCGAATATTTTCCTGAGAATTTAGAGAATGAGTTCTGGATGCAAGACCCTTTTTCTACAGTGGAATACTCCACTCTACCAAACTTCTTTTCAACGAAAAAAATTATTGAACTGTCCTGCGAGGAAACCCACAAATCCAGTCTCAAGAAAACTTCTTTGTCAGATTTTTCGCAGACTTTTGGTTGCAAAGGCTGAACAAGTTTACTCATATCGCTGACCATGCCATCAAGTTTATGATTTATTAGGAATTGAAGCCACTTTTAAGGATTGTGTTTATTTGGTGTAGACTAAGATGGTATTTTGTTGTGAGGGGGATGTCTTCAGATTTCCCTGGAGGTTCATTGTTGCCTCTGGAGAGTGCGCTGAAGAATGGTTAGGTTTGGTAACCTCTGTCTTAAAAGCTTGAAGAAAGTTGTTCAAAATATTCAGCTAAATCATCGGGTTTTGAACAATTACATTTGGGTCATGTGGTGAGGTTGAATGGTAGAGACCTTTTTGTGTATGAAGGATGACTGCTATGATAGTGTTGTATTGCTGGTGATTGGTGGGTTTTAACTGTACAGTGGCGCGAATTTGATTATTTTCAAGGAACAAAATCACATCAAAAAAGATGAGACTATGTTATGATTTATTGTGGGTGAAGTTTAAGGTGCTGCAATTGTGGAGATTATCCAGTAATAATGTAGGGCTTTGCAAAGTCCACTTTTTTAATTTGAAGCAAATTCTATTGAATATATGAAATATTCTCAGTCGAATTGAAGTTTGAATATTATTTGTTGTTTTATGCTTAAAAATGGGTATTGTTGTTATTTATTAGTGGTGGGCCGATACCTACTCTTCTCGATTCCGATACCTTGCTTGATACTGTCATTTAATCTCCTCAATACGCGATACCCTATTCGATAGCATCCAACATGAATTTAAATAAATGCTCATTTTGTAAGCATAGAAACTAGGCCAAAAGCAAAAGATTTAATTTGTTTCCATGTGTAAAAATATGGAAACTAGTCAATTAAGCTATTTAAACAAATTATAACAAGAATCAACCAAACTAAAATAACATATACAATGATTAGTAGGCTTACAATAAGAAATAATATTACTTATTAAGTAATGAAAGATCTTGAAAGTAAGTTTTTTACTAACACATTTTATTTACATGAAGTGAAGTGAATGGAATATGGAAACAGAAATAACCTTGTAAGTGTAAGTCATAAATGATATGACTGAGGATAATATTTGCGGATGGACTCAAAAAAACTTTGAAAATTTTTAAGACAATTTTTTTTAAACTAGAGTTTTATGTTTTAACTTTTATCATTTTTTAAAATCATTTCACAATATCTATTAAATTAATTTAATAATTTTCTTAAGTGAAAACATATTTATAATAAAAGCTACATTGGCGACACTGGTTAGGAAGACTATTGAAATTGAAGGTGACGATGCTTACAATAGTTAAAAGTTGATAAATAAAAAATTAATATTTTCTAGGGATTATTTTAAAATCCTTCAAATAATAATAGTGTAGCGACGAAATACGATGCAGATGCGAGCTGGCCCATTCACTTGCTCACCATTCCCTTGCCAAAGCACTGAGGAAAACCGACCTTATGAAGTGAATATTTACTCGACTCTTTCAATACAGAATAAGTGTTCTCCTTATGTTCATTTTCGAAATACATTTCCCTTTGATAAATGAAAATCGACCTTGTGTTAACTGTGACTATGTTTATAAGCTGCAAAGGAATGTTTTGTCCATAATGAGCTTAGAGCTGAGTGAACAGAATAATAGGACAAAGCAAAACTACGAGTAACTAATATATAGCTACTGACCTTCAAAATAAACTGTTTGAGGAGTCAACCGTGTTGAATACTGAAGTGTGGAATAGAGACTTTTAACGTAAAGTATTGGTTATTGTGATACTAGTTGATACCATGGGTATCGAGGGATCAAGTATCGGAATCGGCACAGTCCTATTCTTCATATACTTTTATGGCCTAAAATTACCCAAAAAGTGTTTGATTACACAATTTTTTGTAATATTTCATTTTATTCTGATAAATCGAGTTACTACCACAACTTAGAATTTAATTACTTTAGATTTTTTCAAATACCTATTAATTTCTAACAGCTCAACCAAAAATGGAATATTTTAGCTAGCAGCATACAGAGGGTTTGATGCGCTGAGATTATAGAAAGTGTTCTCTGAGTAGTCACATTTAAAGATTTGTGTATGAAGGAGCCATGCATGTATGCATAGCCTTTATCTGTAGGTCTTTGTTCAGGAAAATAAAGTTGAGTGTAATTATTCATACATTGTGATCTTCAATTGGGTATTCTGCAAATGGTCTGTAGATGGAGTGGTCAGAAAGTTGATTTTCTGCCTCTGGGATGTAATTGATGTGGAGCCCTTTCATCTGGTAAGATGACATCACTGTGGCTTTTTTTATGTCTTTAGTTCCATCGTGTCTGCGGTAAGAGAGGATCTGCAATATTGGAAAGAAGGAAAGTGATGAACTGTTCTGAAGGGTGCTAGGAGGGTGGTGGTGGGGCACTCGTTCTTATTTTCATGTTGGTGAATCAGTCGTCTTTAAAGAGTATTTCTGAAAGTGATAATTCATTTTTTTAAATATATCTTCACTTATTAAAAATTGTGCTTTTCCCAAGTATTTTTTAATTATTCTATTGAATTTTCCTTTTGTAAAAGCTACATGATTGTTTATATTGTGCAAAGAACATGAAAAAATATATTTATATTCCTTGTATGTGGTTGTGCTTACATGTATTTAACACCAAAATCCAGAACCCTGAAAATCCAGTTTCAACACATGCCCCCACTCATAACATCAACGTTCAGGACTGCTGCACTGTCAAAATGTTAAAATCTGTTGTTTGGAGTTTAATTATTACCGTCAAAACGTTCATGTTTGTTTACATTTGTAGTTCACTATAACGCCGACAGATGTCTTATGAATTTAATCCTAAAGGCCAGTCTACAACCAACAAACCCACTTGTCGGACTCGTATAAAAGTCAAATTCATATTAATGTTTTCAAATAAGAAATAAATATTTAAAAAATATTTAAATGGTTAAATACACATGATTTTAATTGAAAATCATGTGTTCGTTACTATACATTTCCAAGCGTTTTTGTCATAGACCAAATAACTTCAAATTATTTGATTTTAGTAGTACATCCATATTTGTTTTTTGATTGGCTGAACGCAAGCCAACGCAACTATAAGTCAAAGTCTACTGTTTACCTGGATGACAGCTCGAAATGTTACTAGCAGTAATCCCTAATATATCACTTCGCCAACAGCTGACATCTATCACTTTGGATTACTAATGAAAACAGATGGTAATATATTAATGTGATAGTTAACCACAGTAATTAAGGCCAATATTATTTATATATTTATTTGAGGTCGGACACAAAGTTTATTTATAGTTTTATTCCCCTTAAAAAAAATATTAACACCACTTTCACAAAAACTTCTAACGAACATAACTTCAAAATGGCGACTGACGAAGTTAAACCATATGGTTGAACATGACAAGTAAGGGAGAATGGGGGAATCATGCGCGGCGTGTAATTGTGCGCACCAAGGTTTTTCATATTCCGCGGTATTATTAGTGACTCCTACTGGTGCTGCGCTCTTGTTTTTGCCATGCACAACAATGACGTACAATGATAGTGTCGCCATTTCCTTTTTCAAGGGCGTGGGAGCTGGATTACAAAAACAGTGTTGTGTCTTGAAATTTTCATTCTTCACAAAATAACAAGGTGAGACTACAGTTCTCATTTAATTATATTTATCTAATTGTATTCTTAAATTGCAGCATTTACTGTTCTTTTACACGTATTCATATTTATTGTATACATTGCTGGTGTCCTTGTTACAAATATGTTTTGTTTTGAAACTGCTATGGGGTAATGATGCGCAGTAACGGTGTAGGTGCGCACAATTCCCCCTTACACAGTTAAATGCGAAGCGATATTAATGCCAAACTGATCCGTGTTTGTTCTCAGATGCCGAGAAATTACATTCGGAAAACTCAGATAAACTCTTACACACCAGAAAATTTACAAAAGGCAATAGATGCAATAAAAAACAATGGCAGGAAAATAAGGGAGGTTGGGAGAAGTTTCAATATACCAGAGTCAACTCTAAGGAAACAACTTCTAAAAAATCGGCCTGTTCCTCCTCGTCTAGGTCGTAAAGGTGTATTCTCAAAAGAAGTGGAGACAGAATTAAAGGACTATATTCTGACACTAGCTAAATTATTCTATGGCTTAACGCCCAGGGAACTAAGGCGGTTAGCATTTAGGTTCGCTGAAGAAAATAATATCCCTAATAGTTTTAGTAAACAGAAAGGTTTAGCTGGCAAGGATTGGCTTTATGGCTTCTTAAAGCGAAATCCTGAGGTAACACTTAGACAACCTGAAGGAACAAGCTTAAACAGGATTGCTGCTTTTAATGCTGAAGAAACAAAACTATTCTATTCTAATCTTGAGAAAGTTATGGGGGCATTCAAATTTGAACAAAATAGGATATTTAATGTGGACGAAACAGGCATAACAACAGTACCAAAAAAATGCCCTAAAGTGTATGGACTGAAAGGGGCCAAAAAGGTTGGTGCTGCTATTTCTGCTGAGCGAGGGCGAACCATTACAGCCGTTTTCTCAATGAGTGCTGCTGGAAACTACATTCCACCTATGTTAATATATCCCAGAAAACGAATGACTCCTATACTTCAGAAAAATGGGCCTATTGGTGCTTCCTACAAGTGTTCAAAGAACGGATGGATGAATTCTGACCTTTTTCTTGACTGGTTATCTCACTTCGTAAAACATGCAAAGCCCACATCAACTGATCCTATTCTTCTAGTTCTAGATAACCATTCCAGCCATATTTCGATTGGGACATATGATTTTTGTAAGACAAATTTTATTCATATGGTGTCACTTCCACCCCACACATCCCATTATCTTCAGCCTCTAGATTTAACTTTCTTTAGTCCTCTGAAGGGTGCACTTTACAGGGAATATGACCTTTATCTATCCACTACAGGCCATGAAAAAATTACCGAATATGACATAGCAGAGCTTTTAAATAAAGCTTTCATGAAAATCGCCACCATGGAGAAGGCAGTTTCAGGTTTTCGATCCGCTGGAATATTTCCACTAAACCCTGATAAATTTAACGAAGAAGATTTTGCTCCTGCTAGCAAAGTAAGACAGTTTATAGTTGAAGCTTCTACTGAATCCGGAACTCCTATTTCTGCACGAGTTTCTGACCCCGAACTTCAGCCTACATATATAGATCAAACCAGGCCACAGAAAGATTGTCGGACCGATGGACATCCATATGCACAGCCTGTTCAAGATCCTGTACCATCAACATCTAGAACTAATTTGTTTTTCACTATTTCACCAATTCCAGAAACGAAGATTGAAAAACAAGTAGGGCTAGGAAGAAAGTTGTGTAGAAAACAACACTCGGAAATATTAACCAGCTCACCAGTGAAACGAAAATTAGAAGTAGCTCAAGAAAAGAAAAGAATTATAGAAGAAAAAAAATCAGAGATTAGAAAGAAATCTGGAAATGTGGTGCGAAGGTGCTTCGACCAATTATCACAACACAAGAAGAGTAGAGGAAAAAAGAAAATAAAGAAGCAACGAACATCCGTGTCATCCGAAGTAGACGGTTCCACACTTAGGGATGATGAAATGGACAAAGCGGTCCTAGCAAAAACTGGCAAAGAACCTAATGAATTGTGTTTTATCTGTGGAGAAGTTGGAAGAGACAAGGAATTGTGGTACAGGTGTGTTTCGTGCTCATCTTGGAATCATGCGGAGTGCACTGGAGTTGATACCCCAAAAGATTATGTGTGCGATTTTTGTACAAAATGAAACTTGAAAAACTGGGGTAAATAATATTTTGGTAACTTAGCCACTATTTTGTTATATTTCAATTTCCTTTCATAAAAATAAATTTACCTTGAAATTATAAAATATATATAAATTTAGCTGTTTATGTATCTATCACCTGACCTTGTTTTCAATGTGATTTCCAAACATTAATTCTACTGCGCACCATTGCCCACCCTCTGCGCATAATTACCCCAGAGGGTGGGGAAACGTGCGCAAATACATTCCTATGCTTTTTTCAATATTATTAGATTATGTATAGTTATTAATCAAATATGTTTCTACCAAATGAAAGTAGAATAGCCAAGGTTCTCTTGCATGTAGTTACATTTGTGATATATATAGTAGCATTACTACAGAAATAAATCTCGCTTAGGGGCGCACCCATTCCCCCACTCTCCCTTAAACAAGTTTTTTACAATGATGCAGACACACAGTTGATGAAAATATTTTATTCAGTTAATAATAATATTAGCACCGCGTCTTCTACCCGTTCGGGTTATACGCTTTAAGTACTAATTACGCTAATGGATTAGGAATTGGGAAGGTCGAATTAGAGGAAGTGAACCCGTATTTGCGTGGAAGGAGAGTGGAAAACCATTTAGGAAAAACCACTCCCAGTTCACCCGACCGAGATTCGAACCTTGATCTCCCCGTCCTCAGCAGTCTAGCTCAACATGTATAGCGTTTATTCAGTTAAATATTTCAAAATAAAATAAAAATAATAAAAATCATTTATTGTATGTAAAAAAATAATTTTCTCTTTTCCAAGTAAATACGATGCCTGTATTAAAAGATATTGATGTGTGCACTATATTACACAAAATCAGTAACGTTCCAAAACGAAAAATAAGTACTTTTGATTATGTTTAAAATATTGTTTAGAGTTGGATAAAAAGAAATTATTTTAAAAAAGTTAACGTTATTTTAAATCTAACATATAACAGGTAATTAAAGATATTTCTGTTATTTATTGGGGTGTCACTGGTTTCTTCATGGAGACTTCAATTTCAAATCTAAGGATTGGGTGTGACTATGTGAAATGTTTAAAATTAATTTGAAGGTTCCAGAATTGTCTAAAAGTTCTCGGGACTGTTGATTTGATTTATTTTCAGACCTTTCCAAATCTTGGAAAATTTGTCTCTAAAGCTGATCCAACCTGCTTGTATTTGGATTCCACGATCTGTTTGTCCATTAAAATGTTAGTGCGAGAAGGGACTGTGATATATATTTTATAAGATTTTGGATTTGTTTTTGTGTTTGTTTTTAGCTAAGTCAGACCCGTAAGACCAAGGAAGAGAAGCTGAGCAACCAACTTAAGGAGCTACACAGAGCTGGACACTGAAAACTGGGACTGTTGCCTTCTAAATGAATCCCTTGAATCCTTAAGGATATTTGAGATCTGAAGATTCGAGAAAATTTCAGATTTAAGACTCAATTCCTTGCAAAGAAAAAATATCGATTTTTCCAGTGAAATTTGTTTTAAGCTCTAATATTGCTTATTGTTAGTTCAGAACCAATTATAATTATAGAATGAATGTAACGACCAGGCCCCAGATCATTAATTTAACACAACTGAATGTATGAATGGTATAAAGAATGTATTACAAGAAACAATGTTAACATTTAGTTATTATTTCTAATATTCTATTGCATTTATGTTTCTACTTATGTTCATAATTTTTATCAAGATTCAGATTTGGGTTTGAGATTCTGGATTTGAAGGTAAATTGGAGATTCATATTCCTAAAATAGTGGATTCGACCCAACTCAAAATGAATAAAATGGTTTTTGTATAAGTTTGTAACTAGCCTACTTGGTGCATTTGAAAATACTATAGCACTCTCTGAACATTCTTGTTGATCAGTATTAGACACTAAACTAGTGGGTCAGAGCACACCACTTTAACTTTCAAGTGCTCACAAGTCAAACTTGTTGGGATAAAAATATCATAACAAAGAGTGCACGTAATTGTGTATAATTTCTACATTTTATTGTTTCTTCTGTGTGTGCCACATTTTATACTTATTTTCGTGTGTGTGTAGAACATAATCATCAACAACTGTTTCCAGTTTGTGGCCGAGTCGGTTTACTAAAATTCCTCCATCTTCCTCTATCATTCCACCACTCTTCCTCCTCTAATATCTTCCATTCTTCTACTCTCACTTGCACACTTTGTTATCTTCTCCTCCCTTCTTTTTCTTGGTCTCTCTTATGGTTATTTCCTCTTTTTTCTCTTTCTCCATCCTTATTACATGCCCACACCATCTCAGTCTTGCTCCCTCTACTATCTCATGTATTCCCTGTGCCCCCAGTCTTTCTTGGATAACTTCATTCCTAATCTTGTTTCTCCTTGTGACAGTTAACATGCTCCTCACAAACTTCATTCCCGTGGCCTCCACTTTCCTAGTCTCTCTTACATCCAATGTCCATGTTTCTGCTTAATGTGTGACAATGGGTACAAAGTATGCCCTGTACAACACTTCCTTACACTTCAAGGACACTTCTCTTCTCCATAGCAGCTCTCTTATACTTATATAGAACCACTCTCCCTGCTGTCCTCTTCTCATTAGGTCCTCTCTACTCCCATCCTTCACTTCAATCACACTTCCAAGTTATTTTACACACTGTACCTTTCTCAATTCATTTGCTGGGCTGAGAATTGTTACTATCATTACTATAATATATTCCACCTTCTTGGATTCAAACAGGAACATTTGTTGGCAAAGGAAACACATATTTAATTGCTTTTATTTTTCTCTCTTGAAAGATTTGTCTTATTTCACTCACCAGCTACTTCGAAGTTCTAATCCATTCCAAAATTGTTATTCAATTCTATTTCCTTTAAATTCATGATTAATATTACACTGTTGAAAATACCTTACAATAACTAAAGTCAAGTTACATTTGCTCGAAGCAGTTAGGTAGTAAATTATTTTAAAATGTTTGACTCTTTGAACAGAAGGGAACACAATTATACATTTGTCAAGTGTTAAATTCATGGAACCTCCATCATTGTTGTCTATTCTGGTTTGATGGTAATGGGGAGACCAGTATTTGAATCCTGACTAGGTGTACTAAGAGTGGCTTTACGCTGCCTTTCTACACATGCAGGTACATTTAATATAAAATTCTACTTCCTCATCTCTACTTTCTTAGTGTGATAAAATTCATACACACTGACCGGGTAATAAGATGTGCAAATTTTTTTAAAAGAGGTTTAATATCTCAAGGATGTCTTGTATAAAGCTAAAAATAGACTTTAATAAATTGTTGAACCAACTTGAAAAAGCGAATTTGCCGGAACCTTTTAATTCAAAACTAATTTTTCGAAATATTTCCCAAAACAACTTAAATTTGAGTATATTTTTAAATGTCTTATGTTGGAAAATAATATATTGTGCATACTTACACAGTTTTGTAGTTTATATATTAAGTATAATTTAAACATTTTTTAAAATAATATATTTTGTACTAAGCTAATGAATAAAGTAAATATCACAATATGCAATTCCCGAAGATTTTTGATGTGTATTTTAGCCTTAAATATTCTTTTTTTGCTAAGCCTCATAGTTGTTAAAGCTGAAATATTTTATTTCAAAGCAAAGTTGAGATTTTTGAAACTTCAATCACAAACACACCTAAAACTTAATATTTTTATTTTTTCATTTATTTTGTATGTTTACTTATAGTGGAGTGAAATTACATTTTTACTTTCCATGGTTTAAATGAGGTATAGCCAGCACATTTACCTTGTTGATACTGAAATAAAAATTGTTTAGATAAAACACTTAAAAAAATACACATTTTTAAGGACAATCTTTCACTGTCACAGACAGCTTCATCAGGTCAAGAGAGTAGACATACTCTTGGTTGAACTGTGAACCATCCTAACGGGGTGGAGGCTCAAACTACAAGAGAGGTACATACAAAAAAAAGGGGGGACATCAGGAGTGAATGCAAGGAGTTCTGTCCTTTTAATGTTTAATGACAACATTCAAAACATCAGATCTCGCAACTCCCACCTGTCGCAGAGTAAAATATATGGATAGTCCATCTCAAGAGAAGGTAAAGAATATATACTGCCCATCATGTTCACCATATTAGAAAACTTACTTAAATATACTCTCGTATACCTAGGGTATGGTGGGAAAATCTTATATTACGGAAGAAATCATGTCAAGAAGATATTTGTAGAATATAGAATATCAAATTTATTTAAAATGATTAAATATTGAACATCAAATATAGTTAATATATATATAATTGTATAATATTTACGGTATTCACCAAAACGTCGTAAAAATGCTATAGTATTATCAGTAGATTTTACAAAGTTCATACCAAAGGAATAATCATTTACTTTACTTTAGCGCCGACAGAGTAGATAGGCCACAAAACATTAATAGGCTTTGGTTCCTTTTTTTAATGGCAGTCATAATGTTTGTGATGATTAAGATACGTTACAAGAAAAAGCTTACAATAATATAGTTTATATATTAACAGTTAAATACCAAAGCGTATTTACACTTAATAACCTCCTTGAACTAAACATAAGAAAATTACCCTAATTTGGTATCCACAAATTTACTCCGAATAATTCATAACATTAAATAGTCACGAGTCTTTTGCAAAGGTACAATTGTTAATCCTAAGTTCAACCAACTCAATGTTCCCGCGAACATGCATTTAAATATTTCTCACAGAAATATCAAGTTAAAAACACATTCTAAATTGATGTAAAGAAAATCGATATCTCTCAAAGGTTAGTAATCGATTATTATCCAGCAAGGATTACAACTCGACTCGCATAGTGATGCCAATACCCTGTCACTAATCGATATCAACAAGGTCAGATTAAATTTACTACTATGCTCCATTTTTTTAAAGATAAATTGAAATGACGCCAAAAAGGAATTTTGAATAATTAATTTTAACAGAAAGCGAAGTTAAAGTTGCCAGAAAGTAATTTAGATCTTACATTATAATACGAATGAAGCCGGAGCTTCTCCTTCTCCTAGTACGGTTAAGGCCCAATTGTATCGATAGTAGGCTCAGATGCCCGTATAAATACAATCAGCCACAGAGGGGGAAAAGACGGGAGACATAGGGGGGAAAACATTCAGGATCACTAGGGAACATATTGCGCATGCCTAAGACGAAATTCGGGGAAGTTCGTGACCGGTCGGGAATCTTCCCGATGTGGATATCCGCATTGCGTCAGTCAGTCCACTTTACGGGCATCGCTGATTTGCATCCCATTCTTCAAGTTAGTATTAGTTTTGTTTCGGTCCCGCGAAGTTACGTCCGACTTGTGTCTATCTTGCATGGAGCCTCGGGCAGCGGGCTAACGGGGTAAGGCAGCGCCTTGTTGTTGTTTAGAGTCTATGGTACACCATCCGATGCTACAACTGTAAGGTTGATTGTCCACAGCTGACTGTTTTTCAGTTATGACATCACTGTATAGATGGCAGCACTTTGTGTTATATACTGTATTATTACTGTGACATTGAATGTAATGATAATTGTGCTGGTAGGAAAGAGAGGAGTTACCTAAGGTTAAGGTTAGGGTTTTGGTCTAGATTTGGTGATATATTGATGGGCCAGTTCCCATATCTTTAGTTGTGAAGGGTTGCATATCTCTTTGTTTAGGGGTTTGACCACCTTGGTTGGGTAACACTGATTAAAGTCCAGATTATGGGTTTCGGCTTGTGATGCTACAGGCTTATCTTTATTTTTCATTTTTGTGTCATGTTGAGTCATTCTCCTTCTCAGTGTTTCTGTTGCGAGTCCAATGTATTGTGCTTGGCACTGGTTGCATTCCAGTTGGTAGATGAGATTTTCAGAATCACAAGTATGGTGGCCTTTTATAGGATAATTTATTTTAGTTGTGTTGCTGGAGAATGAATTTGTTGGTTTATGTATGGTGCAGGAGCGCGGTTGCAGAGAAATGAACCTGATATTTGTTTGGGTTGAATAGTGTGGTCTGGCAGTTTGGGTTTTACAAGTAAGTTGCGTAGATTGGCTGGTTGTTTATAGGTTACTTTTGGAGGTTCCTTGAAGACAAGTTGTGTAATGGTGGAGGATTGCAGTATGAGGAAACTGTTTTCAAGAGATTGTTGAGTTTGTGGAGTCCAGGGTCATATGCACTGACCAGAGGGGCCCGCTATTTTGAGCTCTGTTTATTTGACCACACACCAGTGGTGTGGGGTAACCTTTGTTCATAAAAGCATGTTGCAGCTTTTTATTGTATTGTAAAAGGTCATTGTGGCCCCAAGAAAATTATTTTGGCTCTAATGGCTAGGCTATTTGGGAGTGATCTCTATGTGCTCATAGGGTGGCAGCTGTCCTAATGAAGGTATTGTTGCTGGTTGGTTTCCTTGGTGTGCATTGTAGTTTTCAGGTGTCTCTGATGGAGTGTGATGTATACATCCAGAAAAGTAATCCGGATGTGGATATTTTCCTGGTAAATCTTAGCAGTGAAAATTTGTTGATATTTGCCAGGAAGGACTCGAGTTGCTGAGTGATGCTGGTCCAGATCATAAAGATATTGATGTATGGACCTTAACTTTTAATACCTTGAACAGTGCTGTGATATCTGTAATCCATGACATGGTAAAACATATTTTGATGATCATTGTGTCTGGAAGCAGTAAACTAGGAAGTTGTGTTTAAATGTAATGATTTATTGATGTCATGTAAAATAAATAGTATAACAGACTATGCTAAGAGAACCTATAAAACTAAACTAATTTAGAAACATTACATTGGCGTCATGAAACTGAAAGGTATGTGGATTTGATTCTGTTAAATGTACATTATTCACCTGTGTTTTCGGTTTTTAAGGAAAGATCTGAATTTTATAATGCATGATGTGGGCTTAATGAATCAGTAGCAGACTGGGCCACTCGAGTTCAGCATCTGGCTTCAAGTTGCAGATTTGGAACACACCTAGATTTTGCTCTTCTAGAGAAATTTGTGATGGGTAAACAAGACAAAAAAGTTAAAGAACGCTTGTTTACCAAGGACCCCACCAAGTTAACTATTAGCAAAGCTAGGGAGATCGCTCAGCAGGTGATTGCTGCAAACATATTTTTTGAAGATATAGATGTTAAAAGGGAACCATAAATTTTCAAAATGGCCGCTGGTCAACAGGGCAGAATTGCACATTGATGTTTGCCCAATCCGGTTGTCAGTAATCCTTGGATTATATCAGAATATTTATTATTTTGACTATCGGATTATCACTGTTTGATTTTTAATTCAATTTAAAATATTGAAATAAAATATAAGAAATTGGCACAAAATTGATGTGCAATTTTGACATTGTTCACAAAATGAAATACAGATCAATCAATAGATTACATACCAAAATGGCAGTTGTGGTTTTTTATCCTGCCATTTGACTAACAAATTTGGAATTCTATTTGGTTTAAATAACTGTCATGTGCATAGTGGCTGCTCTAGAAAATTGTAACTTTTTATCCTCTTTCCAATCAACTGCTGATGTTTTTTCCCCCCTTCTTAAGGTGGATTCCCTCGGCGTGTCTCACGTCTGCGACCGCAGACATAAGGTGATGAGTCACACACGCGGGATAAAGTGTTTCCCTAGCTGCTTCTTTTGGTCACCAGTTGTGAGAAAGTTTATGTCCAGTACAGAACGTTTCTCAATTATATGAGGTTTTAAATTGTGTTTTATTTAATGGTCCGTGTTATTTTGGAATAATGTGAGGAAACAAATACCAACTTGATCTACCAACTGTTCCATAGATCTCTGTCTATGTGTTATCCTTCACTGGTTGGTCCTGGTACACTCGCGAAGATACCACTAAAGTTACAGAATTGGTCGATGTACTGCAAGTAAAATAGCATAAACAGTGTACAGAAAGATTTGGGAAGTAATGAAACATAAGTGTATACCTATAGCCAATGAAAACTGAAAAAATGTAGCAGGAGTGTTTCAAAATATAGCTAATTTTCCCGATTTCTTAGGACCAGACGACGGAAAATATTTAAGAGTTATTGAGGATTGTCAGGGCTATGAAAGCACAAATGTCAACCGAACTAATAATCGTTACCGTTAAGCTTTAGCTAACTATTTTATCAGTAATGAGGGGGAACTACCATGGTAGTACGTAAGAATGTAATATCTGATCATTAAAAAATACAACTATGTATTTTAAAATTCAAACATTTTATGCTAAATTAAATTATACTGTGCTTATTAATTTTTGCTCTGCTGTGACCTTGTCAAAAAATCCTCAAAGATGAACACATCTCAACCCCCTCAAGGCCTAAAGGTATGCACTCTAGCTTATCGAATGTACTGACAGATACATCTTTAGAAAAGGGAGATCAAAAACCTCCAAAATATACTTTTTTGGACAAACAGACCAGAAAGGGTAGAAAGATTACTACTCCAGCAAGATATTTAACATAGTAAAATTATTACGTTTTTGTGTTTAGGTGTTAAAAGGAAGAATGACTCAAATACTTTGAAGTCCGTCAAAGTGATATTGTCTGTGAAAATCCCTTAATATGTGTTGTTTTTGAGTTAGAAACTCAAGGTGGGAGAATGTCATATTGTTTCAATAGATGGACTTGTTAGTTATTGTTTCATAATATAAATATAGTAATTGTTTCATTATATGTCTATGCCTCTAATAATGTTTTGTCTGTGTTGTTTTTTATATTGTATGTTCTTTGTCTTTTGTTCTGTTAACTGACGGCATTTTTGTGGCTGCACTAAAAAGGACAAATTAAATAGAGTTTATGTACAACTCTTCTTTATATTTACTAAAACATTACGTTGAATTTATTTACGTCAGGTAGACGATAAGTGACAGTTACATTAGAAAAGGTTTAATCTTCATCAAAATTCGTCTAGTTATAAGTACATTTTGGAAATATTTGTTGACTAAAATAATATAAAAACGCGGTTATTACATTTATATTGTAAAATAAGTTAATTTAATCAGATATGTTTTAAGTACGATATTATTATGGTTTGTGTTGGTAAAATTTCAATTTACTCTTGAATTTCCGTGTGTGGGTAATGAGGCTTCTTCATGCGTTCATCTAAATTCATCATCATCATCAACTGTGTGCAGCTTGTAGTCGGGTCAGTTTAGTACAACGTCTCCATCTTCCTCTCCCTTGCACACGTTCTGTTGTCTTCTACTACCATCTCTATCTTGGTCTCCTTTGCGATGTTTTTCCTATCTACATCTCCATAATTATCTTTGGTATTCTCTCCTTATAAATCCTTATTAGACGACTATACCATATCAGTCTTGCTTCCTCTACTATCTCTAGTACTACCTGGACCCCCACTCTTTCCCGGATCACTTCATTCCTAATCTTGTTTCTCCTTTTGACAGCTAACATGATCCTCACAAACATCATTTTAATGGCCTTGACTTTCCTCTCTTGCATTCAATGTTCATGTTTCTGCTGCTTTTGGACAATGAGTACGAAGTATGCCCTGTACAACACCCTCTTGCACATTAACGGCATTTCTATTCTCCATAGCAGTTCTCTTATACACCTATAAAACAACTCTCCCTGCTGTCCTCTTCTCATTAGATCAGCTCTATTTCCAACTTTCATCTCAATCAGGCTTTCAAGATATTTTACGTTCTGTACTTTTATCAGCTATACTCTATCCAACCTTATAGCTTTACTGCGCCTTATTCTCTTCCTTGTCATTACCATTAATACTTCACATTTCACCATGCTAAATTTTATTCTACACTCTTTCACTTCCTTATTCCATACCCTTATATGTTCTTCTGCTTCCTCTTTCTTCTCTCCCCATACCATAAATTCATAAGAAAACTTAATGCCTTTCATTCTTTTCTCCCCGAGTTTTCCTGCCTCTTTATTCATGAGCATTTCCATTACCAGAGGTCATTCCCCTGCTTCACTCTATGTTTGATTTCCAACCATTCTTCATCTTAAAACAGCTCCTGTAATCCTCATACATATTTTTCACTCTCACTACTAATACTCTTTCCACTTCTGTCTCCTCCGTTGTTTTCCGATTTTAATTTTTTTCCACACTATCATATGCCTTCTCCATATCCATAAATACCATTACCAAGTCTTTTCCAGATGTACATCATATTTCGATCAGCTGTCGTATGGCCAAGATCAAATTTATTAAATACCTCTGTTCTCTACATCCATTCGGTTTCTCTCTCCATCTTTCTTTAATTTTATATATTATTCTTTTTTTCAATATATTCTCATAAATGTTTATATAGTTGCAAATAAGCGTTATCACCCTATAGTTTTTACACCTTGTGCTGTCTCATTTAATAAAGATATGTAAAATAACGCATTTTCCAGTATTTTGGTACCTTGTTCTCTTTCCAAACCATCCCCAAAACCGCGTATAACCATTGTGTACTTAATTCACCTGCAGCACTTATCATAATCATTTTCACAGTCAATATTTCCAAACTAGGTACTTTTCCTTGTTTCATCCTATTTATTGCCAACCTCCACCTCTTTCAACAAAGAAAATCTTTCCTCCTCCTATGATATCTCTTCCTCTCTCTTTATATTTCATTCTATTTACCTTCCTCTTCCGGGTTGAACATATTTTCCAAAAATCTCATTCGTAGTTCCATTTCTTCCTCTCCTTTCTTCAACGTTCTCCCCTCCACATCCATCATTCTAACTTTTTGTCTTTTCTCTCTCTTGCTGTTGCTTACCAGGCTAAATAACATATTCTTTTATCATTCCACGTCCCTTACCAACATTTCTGTTCATTTTTGTATCCAATCCTTACTGGCTTCCTGTACACTAGCTTCACTATTTATTTCTACCTATATACTTTCTGTTTCCTCATTTATATTTTTAAAACTCCTGGATGCATTATGCTTCTACTCCACTACTTCCTTCACCCTGTAGTTTCATCATGGTGTCTCCTTTCACTTCCTCTTATCTACATACCTTTTCTGCAGCTACCACTAAACTGATTTTAAGCCCTTCTCAGTCCACCTCCACACTTTGCAACACATCCTTAATCATTAAGGTTATTGCTTTACTTAGGTACAGCACTCTTTCCTCTTCATTTTATAGCCTTTACACCCTTTTTATTTTTCTTGTCCTTCCACCCTTCTACCACATTCCCATTCCTTTATATTTGCCAGCAACAACCTGTGATCACTATCTTAGGACACACTTGGTATTTACTTGATATTAACGGTCTGCCTTTTAATATATTTATCCATTAGAAAGTGGTCTATCACTGACCTATGCTTCAAATCCCAACGATATCTATTGATCTTATGGCTTTCTATTTCCTTCTTATACCAGCTGTTTGCTACTTATATTTCTTTCACATATCTCCAATAGCCTGTTAACCTCCTCAATTCTCTCTCACCATTCTTCTTTCCCTAACACCTCCTAAAACTCTTCTCTCTCTTTTCCTACATTTGTCTTAAGATCCCTCATTACTACCTGCTGCTAGTTCCCCATATGTCTTTCTATATTTTTCTCAAACTAATCCTATTCTATTGCTTGGCATCCCACTTGTGGGGAATACACTTGTATTACCACCACCCTTTTCCCTCTTTCAGTTGTTGTCATCCTTATTATGCTGTCATTCTTCTCTAACGCCTTTGCTTGCATTCCTTCTCTCACTACAAAGCCTTCAATTCATCGTTTCCCGTCCAATGATAAAAGTAGCCTTTCCTTAGTTCCCTTATGCTACTATCTCTCCATTTGGTCTCACTCACGCCCAGAACATCCACTTATTAATCATGTACACAATCTCCCCCACTTTTACAATCAGTGTGCCAATGTTAAGAGTCCCTATTCTTAGCTTATGGTTGTCAATACATTTTTCTATCCAGCATTTTCTTGAGTACTCTGGTTTGTTTCGGCCACTGGCTTACTATCCCTGTTGTGGTCCACACCAGAGTAGCGGTGCTACCGTTTATTGCTCCTCGGGTAGACCTTCTTCTTTTGGTGAACTTCCATAACTGAGGCTACAGATGCTGATAATGACTTAGCTCATCTTCACAAACCCTCTAACTCCCAGATCATCCAGCTGGTATCCAACTGGCCAGAATCTGTTCCAAGCATGTTGGGTTTTTTTCTAGACCAGTCTCCTGTCTCTCTTCTGCCCATTACTTGGTTAACGCTGGGGTTCAATTCAACCTACACAAGGTTACTCAGATCCCGAGGTACACCATTTGACGGTGAGATCTTAGTTAAGTAAGAGAGGCCAAGCAGTACCCACTATGTAGTCTCCTCGTATTGCGCATCACTATTACGGTAGTAACCCTCCCCTTTCCCTCATGTAGAATAATGCCAGATCTTCTCCAGTTCTGGGTATATCTGGACCAATTCTGGCCTGATATGGTTTTTACACATGGACCCATACAACCTGAATTTCAATTTTTAATCTTCAACTAAATGTGAACTACACTTTTGAGAAAATTGTGTAAGTCCAAAGGGTCACTGTAGATCTTTTAGTCCAGTGCCATTAAAACATTCTACATAAATCCATTTTTTTTAAAACCTGACCATTGAAACATAACTCAAATTTCTCCTCTATATTATTTTGTTGTTTTTTCATCATAAGATATTTCAATAATTATGAATCTTAAAATGTTTTAAATTAATATAATAAAACAAAATCTTTTTTTCAACGCTAATTCTTTGATCAGATCTTTGAGCAATAATGTAGCATGAAATTTACTGAGTAAAATAAAGTTTATTGTTTTTGATAAATCTCATCTAAAAATAATTAAAAATAGACTAGATAAATTTTAATAACATTAGCTTTGTATAGTACATAATTATAAAACAAAAAAATAGAAATTGTGTCAAAACACAGTTTCCACCATTTTAAACTAAAATTGAAGGAATATTGAATATACACTCTTGTTGTAATGGTGCAGAGGGGGTAAAAAAAAAGATATTTTAGTGGTCAGCACTATCCTCTAATCTAGTTACTCTGGTAAAAGGATAGAATTTTCATGACATTATTTTTATTTGTGTAGTTTGCTTTCCTTATTAAGATTCTTAGAATTATTAGAAATTATATTTAGAGAAATTATTATATCAGGAATAAGGTACAAGAAAGATGGATAGAAACATAAAAAAGGAACGAACACAATATGGTTCTTACATTGAAAAGAAGAACACAGTTAATATTTTTGCCATTGGACAAAGAGGCAATGTCTGGCTCTGAAAGAAAATAAGATTGATCAATACCAACCATCCCCCAACCTGGGTTTCATTCTATCAGAACTCATTGGCGGGGACTGTGAAACGAGAGATGTAACTTTCTAAAAGAAAAAACACAAAAGGGTGAATAAGGAAAATTGTTAATATTGAACCCCACGAACTTTTACGTTTTTCACAAGATAGCCTATACTTTTTTTATTGTAAATTACACATTTTACTGCTTTAATGTATGTAAATAATGAAAAGAAATCAGTCTGTGGAGTATGATAAAGAAAATCAAATAATTTATAATCCATTTAAAATTTACTATTACTTAATTTAATTTTATAGTCCGTGTAAGTTTTGTTCAAAGATTAGTTACCTAGGCAGATTAGACGAGTCTGTAGATTATTGTGTAAATATTGGATAATCAGATTAGAATAGTCTATGAATAAATATTATTTAATAAAATTACAATCAAGTTAAAAATATAAACTTAATTACTCATTGTGGTAGTCTTAAATTAAATATTTTATTTGTATGCACCTCTCGTATTTGTAACCACTGTAACTTATTAATTGTAACTATTTATAAATCAGAATAAAAAGCTTCTTATTGTTTTGCAAGCTACTCATGGGTTTGAACCTGCAAATTCATTTTATTAGGATTATTTTTCGTGTCGTTTGAAGCAATTCTTCCTTACTCACATTTTGTGTGTATTGTGAGGAAGCCTGTGAGACAAAATCTAGAGGATCTTTCAATGCAGTAATGGTATCTGTTTCATCAACTGCAATCAGGCGAGTCGATTCTTTTACTTTGATATCTTTGCTACGTTTTTCATATGAAGCGTTCAAAGCATGTTCTTCCACTGAGCTGAGACTTAACAGGACCGGTATTTTCGACATCCATTTTGAATTTAAAACTTGTTCAATCTTCCGACGTTTCTTGACATCAGGTTCTAGAATTTTTGTCACTACTTCTTTGACACTGTCACTCAACGTGCTCTGAACCTTTAAGCGAAATCTCCATTTCCGATTTATTTGTTGATTGTATAAAAGTTTGTGGTTCTGTTGTTTAAATGGGATTGCTCCGTTTAACATTACGTATAAAGTTACGCCTAGTGACCAAACATCAGTTATTGTAGCTATGTAAGGTTTCCCAAGAATTATTTCTGTGACAGTGTAGCATATAGAACCACAAAATGTGTGACTCAATATAACATTATCTTCAATATCGTATACGTTGCGAGAAAAACTAAAATCACATAATTTGGCGTTGAAATCCCTATGTGCAATGCCCTGAACGTGTAGATATTGCAAAGCTAAAGAAATTGGCCGATGCCATATTCGTGCTTGCTCTTCTGAAACAATACCGTTACTTTTTACATAATTAAGTAAGCTACCATTTTCCGCAAATCTCATAAATATAAACTATTTTTTCTTGTGCTGGAATAAACTATGTACATACACAATATGGGGATGATTAATTTGTAGCAGAATATCCAATTCTCGAGGAAGAAACTTTGTAACATACGATACTGAAGCAATGCTGGAATCAATAATCTTACAAGCTTTGTTTCCTTCTTTGCGATACTTCGCTAGATAAACTTTGGCGTATGAACCTTCTCCTATTTTATTTGGAAACTGGAAACCTCTCTGGTTAAACAAATTATCTTCAGGATTAGTTATTATTAAGATATTCATCTTTATATATTGTAGAATAGTTATTAATTATATATTGAGCATTTGACTGTTTTATGTAATTTTAAATCGTATGCAGTATGTACAATTTGGGTTAAAAATATAAACTACAATACCAACCTAACAGTCTTTAAAACTTATTGTTGAAAAGTTAATATTTTAAAAGTAATATGCCAAATTACAGTCAACGTATAAAATACTCTAAAATAACTATATTTTTACTAGCTTAGTGCCAGAATAAAAAAAGCTTTGTTGATTACAACAAAGGTTATGCACACATTTTAAAATTTGTATATCCTATTTATATTAACGTAGTGTTTTTCCACCTAACACGTTTGTGATAACTGTGATTATATTATGATAATATTCATGAAAGAGATTAATTGTTTTAAAGTAATCTACTTAAGAAAAGTTATATTTAAATATCTAATGTTGTAAATACTATACAAGGTGTGGCTATTAAATAACCGGACTGATAATGATCCCAGCAAACTGCGAGCGTGCCGCGACATGTTTAAACATGACTGTGTCTGATTGTCCTTCCCCCACACTGAGCTCGTTAGACAAGCCAGCAGGTCGCTAAGTTTGACTGTAGAAGTTGATTGAATTAGTCTACGCACTAGTGACGCGTCGGAAAAATGCCAAGTGGTCAGACGTAGCAACGGGTAAACCTCAAGTTTCTTGTTAAACTAGGGAAAACTGTCCCAGAAGATTATGCAATGTTGAAAGAAGTCTACCGCAATGAATGTTTATCCCACACACAAGTTTTTGAGTGGTTTAAACGCAATGGCGGCTCGTGACTTTAGAAGCTGGAGGGCGCAGCCTGCTTAATTAATAAATTATTTCTAAATAATATATTTAAAAGAAGACACAAATTTCGGAATATGTTTTGCTAAATATTCATTTAGTTAAACTCAAAAATTAATATCACAAACAACATGGAAAGAAAAAAAAAAAACTTCCCCCAAAGGACGTGGATGTGTTGTAGAAACTCTGCAGCTGTGTAATGTGCATAAATATATAGGTATGTATGTTTTCACTTTGTTCCATACAAAATTCAGGACATGGCCTACCTAATGAATTCAATTCTCTTTTTTGATCAAGAGTTAATCTTGCAATATTCGTTGTCTTAAGCGCCTGAATTGAACTATTCATATTAAGCCTAGTTACAAAAAGTATTAAAACATATAACTCAAATAAACATTATCCTAAAATAACCCTACATAATATTATTATAAACACACACGCCACACACATCCTCAAGATGCAGGAGCACGCAGGATGACTGACAACAATTATTGCTGGTTCACGCTATACACATTTCACAAGCTTTCAACCTTAGGGCGCGTAAGGGAGTGCGCCTTCAAAAGAAGAATAAGCAATGCTAGCTAGCTAGCTCTAGCAGGATGGGACAACGGGTTAAGGGGAGGGAAGGTTTGGTTTCTCTATGTCAGGCGCTGACCGTCGCGCGCCCAACTGCATGCCATTTGAGGATAAGAGGTGGGAAGGTTTGGTTTCCAATATCAGGCGCTGACCGCCTCGCACCAAACCGCATGCCATTTTAAAAACATTGCCTTCTATTACTTAAACCAAAAACATATTTTTCTTGAAACTATTATGGTAAGATAAAATTGTCGTGAGAGTGCGAATAATAACTTTAAAAGGAACTGGGGATTCGTGGGGTTGGGGGGCGCGCGCCTCCGCACCTTAGGGACGAGCCGCCCCTGTTTGAACGTCAAAAACGGACGAAAACATTGAAAAAATTGGTAAATTAATCCGCGCTGATCGTCGTTTGAGCATCCGAGGGCTTGCTGAAATGACAGGAATCGACAAAGAAAGTGTTCGACAGATTTTGTATGAATCCTTTAACATGCGGAAAGTTTGCGCAAAAATGGTTCCGAATCTCCTAACTCCCGAGCATAAGGAATCAAGACAGAACATTTGTACTGACATCCTAAACAACGTCGCCACTGATCCAGATTTGTTAGACAAGGTGATTACATGTGATGAATCGTTGTTTTTTACTTACGATCCCGAAACAAAGAGGCAATCCATGCATTGGAAGAGCCCAAGCTTGCCAAGGCAAAAAAGCCAGGATGAGCAAATCCAAATTCAAAGCAATGATGATTGTCTTTTTTGACATTCGTGGCAGTGTCTACGTTCACTGGGTACCCGAGGGTCAGACGTTCAATCAAAATTTCTACATCAAGGTTCTGACGGCCTTACGTCAGCGTGTGAGAAGACGAAGACCCGATTTGTGGAAGACCAAGTCCTGGATCCTTCAAGAGAATGTACCAGCCCATTCTGCCTTGTCTGCGAAAGCGTTCCTCGCAAAACACGTTATCACCGTGTTGGAAAAGTTACCGTACTCGCCCGACCCTGCCCCCTGTGACTTTTTCCTATTTCCCAAGGTCAAGTCGGTGCTGAAGGGGACAATATTTGAAAGTGTGGAAGCGGTTAAAGCAAAAGCGACTGAGGTTTTCAACCAGCTGACAGAAGAGGACTTCCAGTACTGCTTTCAGCAATGGAAACGTCGTATGGAGTGGTGTAGGGATCGCCAATGGTAGTACATTGAAGGCGATAAAAATTCTGCTGTAATTGGTGACGAATAAAAAGTGTTATGACTTCAGTCCGGTTATTTAATAGCCATACATCATAAGCTTTTTTTTTTAATTATTATTTGAGGTATTTAACGTGCTCTTTCTAAATCTACTGATTATATCAGTAGTCGAGAATGTCTATAAACAAGAGTGAAAGGGTTTACCAATGTGGTTCTTTTACATGCCACAATCGAGATGGGACCGACGACTTTACTTCCACTTTGAAAGAAGCTGTGCTACGGATAGTCATCGCTTAATAAGTATCCGTAGACCCCAGATGGTTTAGAATCCACGAACATCGGTTCTTGAAGCGACCAATTGACCCCAATTCCCCCATTAACCTGGGTAGTCCCTTTGACACGATGCCTGGTTTCCCACCACCTCTACGGCTCCAGTGTGGTAACACAAGGTCATGGGCTTAAATGGAGAAAGAGATAGAGAGTTCCTGATTTAAG
Source organism: Timema monikensis (assembly GCA_902151445.1). Classification (NCBI taxonomy): domain Eukaryota; kingdom Metazoa; phylum Arthropoda; class Insecta; order Phasmatodea; family Timematidae; genus Timema; species Timema monikensis. Next base: position 11,808 of record CABFVZ010002939.1, on the reverse strand, counting down.
AACTTATCTGTTATGAGACATGTGTTTTACCACGCACCAGTATCATCAACGTCAAGAGTGACGGAAATGACACCAGATCAATACTAAGACTTGCCCACCCGGCCATTAATGTCAAGGGTGAAGGATGGGAATGGGATCAGCGAATAACCATGATACAACCATGAGGTGAGTTTGTCCAAAGTGGCCCAGTCACCTCCCAGCGCGCCAGACCAGCGATGAGCTACTCAAAGCCATCTGGTCTATCTCATCATTATACTGTCTCCAAAGGTAACCAATGGTCCGGTAGAGGAGAACACTTTAATTTACAAGGGTATGTTCCCACACCTGAGCGAAAAACAATTGAAGGGTTTATTCCAAAAACGACACTTGTAAAATTTACAACTTTTCCAGGAAACACAAAAATGTGTCTCAATTCATGTGGGTTCGGTCAATTAACCTGTTTTTTTTTCTTTAAAAAGGCTTAATAAAAGTGATATTTTCGGTTTAATTTCAGTTCAATACATTTAATATTGACTCAGAATGTTTTTATTTTTATTTACAAGTGTTGTTTTTGTAAGAATACTATTGTTAAAAGCACACATTTTGGTTGTTTATAAACTAATTTTATTATAAAAAATATACATTTAACTTAAAATGGCTCAGCTGACTTTAAAATCAATTGATGGGAAAACATCACAATTCAAATCGATAAACAAATTTGATGCTGTATGATAAAACGGACAGTTTTTCTTCAAAAACAACACTTGTTATTGACAAATGAGGTTTGTGTTGGAATTCTCCATGACAAGTGTTGTTTTGTAGGAATTTTCCATTACAAGTGTTGTTTTTGTAGAATCAATTATCTAAGCGATAGCTATTTTAAATAAGAAAAGCTATTTTTGTGAGAAATGTTTTATCCAAACTATAGACAAGACTATATAGAACATGTATACAAATAAATCTCATTTCGACCAAAAATTGACAAGTGGCGTTTTTGGAATAAATCCTCCAATTATTATAAAATAGACTCTGAATGTTTCGTGTTCTGTCGAGGCCATAGAGGGTCGCACTTAAGTGCATTATACACGGAATGAAGGGCGTCGATTAGGATAGTCCAGAACAATGGAGAACTCACCCACGAGCAGCACCCTATGATTGGAATAGCCTACTTAATGAAGATGAAAGGGACAGTAAATTAAATTATGAAGGTTTTTTTTAGGCTGATCGCAATTACGCATCCTCCCTACACAACGATGATGTGACACTTTTGATGAGTTAAATCGTTATTGTGACGTCAGAGCTTCTTAAGATTTTATCGCACTAAGCTCTTCCCAACGTTACCCGTGCCTCCCTTTGCTCTGATTGGCAGATTGTGTGTGCGTGTATTGATTGTATCGTGTGTGCGTATGTGGGGATTATCATGGTTGGCTTTACACAACGAAGTCATCCCAAGGTTTTGAGAGGTGGGATCAACGTCATCCTCTGTGCTTGAACGGTCAGGTGTCAATCAACGATCATGTTCCGCGCATGAGCGTGTGTCCCATCAGCAACACATGCTTCCAAACTAATTATCTGAAATGGCCCAGTCTGGTCTAAACGTTCTCCTCCTACCTGTCAGACTGATTATACGCGCTCGGTCAGCTCACCATCCAATAAACTTGGCGTCCGAATTTGTTTTATTGTCCTCTAGTGACGTGTTCCCCTATACCCGTATGTCCTCATGGTAGTCTTCACACTTCCTCCAAAACTGGTATTCCCAAGTACCAGACCGTTTATACGCAGCTAGGCCAGTATACCTTGACATACAAAGCAGTGTTGCTACACCTCCCTCTCCCATTTTATGTGTCCGCTGTCTGGTAATCCACGACGATTTAACCGAAAAACAAACATGTGGGACAATTATAAATCTATCCCGGCTATAGCTAGCTCCTCGATAATGGTAATAGAGCTTTTCGTCTACGATCTCGAGTCAATATTTGCCATTTTCACGTATATTAAGCGAAAACAAACTGTTTTCCTCATTTTTATACTCCTTCCAGAAAAATTTCTAGCTATTTTCCAAATTTTTTTGGTCTAAAAGTCTAATTCTATACCAGGAAATTCAACCTCAACCGAATATACCAATTTCTGATGAAAACTCGTTGTAATGGTTCTACCCACCAAGCCAAAACAACTTTCATTGGGAAATATGAATTGAGTCGATTCTTGGGCATTTCTTAAGGCCATTAAATCTTAGCGTTATGTCACTTAACTATTTAATATTTTCCTGACCTTAGCCAACTTTAAAGTACTTTTGAGGGAAATTTGTACCACCACAAGACTTAAGAGGTTTTTCCATAGGAAATTTTAACTTATCATTTTCTGAAGAAAATTCTATCTTATTGTAATATGACCTGAATTTTTTTCGAGAAAAATTTGAGTTTATTAAGCTCCATGATAACTTATTGGGGAAATTTAATCTTACCACGGTACCATTTAACTCCAGAGCATTTTCCGAGTAAAATTAGAACTTAGCAGACCATAACTTTTTCCTGAAAAAATTTGATTTTATCGTGATACAACTAGAAATGTGAAACGGAAACGTTTTCCTATATTTTTCCCCGAAAAATTTCCAAAGAGGAACATTTTCAATTAAGAGGATGGATCACCATGAGAAATGAGAGCGGCCGGTTTCTAAGGCGATTTCTCTGTACCTGATTACTAAGAAAACTACTATACACATTTGAATCAAATTTTTACTACTGTAAAGATCAATTCACTCACGTGGTTTATGGTTTATTTATATCTACCCATCCAATTCAAATTTAAGTTTTAAAATTTAATTTAAAGAACACCGCATAAGACAAACTGGTCTTGTTATTGAAATGTGGGATGACTTAGGCTAAAACTGTTTTCATTATATTGTAATAAACACATTTCTCTATCATTTAGTATAATTTAACGCCAATTAAAAGTTAAATATTTGTAAGCAACTTTGTTTAAATAATTTTTACATGATCGAATTTTGTTGGTTTAATGTTTGTTTTTTCAAATCTGCAGACAAAGCATAAGCCTAGAAAATATGATTGAGAATAATTATCCTTTCATTTTTCAACATAAGTATTGTTCTAAACTATAATAAAGGGGTGCAGTTTTATTTTAATTCAAAAAAGTGTTGTGGTGCTGTATGCTGCGACCTATCGGTGTAAGGTGGAACAAGATGAGCCTCTAGTGAAAACTCAAGGCAGTGATGCCAAGCGTTGCGCTGTGATACACAGATGTTCGCAGGAAAAATATCATTATCATTACCAGGTTAGTTGTTAAACGTTTTTTGTGATTATCCGAAAATTCTTTCAGGTGGAGTTAACGGGTTTTGCATATGGGCTACTCAAGTATTGGTGAGCACTTGGGATTACCATCACGCTTGTTACTTTGGTTTGTTGGTGACTGAGAGGACGGGATTATTAAATGGTCTCCATGTCTCCCTCAAAACAAATAAGGATTTTTTTTTTCTAGGTAAAGTTTAGTTAATTAATAACTGTAATTAAATTCTGATAGCCGTGTCGTGTCGGTGCATGGAATAAAATAATTTAAAGTTAGGATTTGAACGCTTGTAGGCTATAAATATTTTGTGATTTTCCCAGAAACAAATTTGTGATTAAACTGTGCAAAAGGTTTGAAATATCTGCTTTATACATTTAATTTGTAATAATATTTCTACAATTTAAATTGAACACAATGTTTATAAAGTTCCCTCTTCCTTACAAAGATAGTTTATGTGAGGTGTATACTTATATTTAGCATTACTAAGCAACTTTAATTTATTTTATAGCTATTAGCTAACTATCATTGTTGTCATTTATCGTGCAGCAGATGTAAATAAATCCGACGTAATATTTAAGTAAAGATAAAGAAGCGTTGTACATAAACACTATTTAATTTGTTCTTTTTATCGGAGCCACAAATGGCCGACAATTAAGGTGGAGTGCTAGTGAGCGTGAGTTTAGGGCAGTATTTTTGCAGTTTTTATAGCACAAACATCTTTTGGCCAAAATAAATCAAATATTTCTTCTATAGAAACATAGAGTTTAGTTTTCTGCACATGCTAATTTCAACAATTGTTGAATATCTGTCATGAGCATATCGGCATTTGGTGACAAACTTTTCTCTTTATTTAAAAAGTTTGTCACCAAATGCTGCCATGATCATGACAGATATTCAACAACTGTTGAGATTAGCATGTGCATAAAACTAAACTCTATGATTCTATAGAAGAAATATTTGATTTATTTTGGCCAAAAAATGTTTGTGCTATAAAAACTGCAAAATTAATGCACTAAACTCGCGCTCACTAGGTGCTAGCGCCTTAACAAAACCAAGATGACAAAGAACATAAATTAAAAAAACACATAGACAAACACTATTAGAGTCATAGACAAATAAGAAGCCATGATTTGAAATACCTAACAAGTCCATTTATTGAATCAATATGACACATTGTAATTGATGTGCTTATTAATTATAAGGTTATTTATAAAATTATTCTCTCTATTCACAGTATTACTTAAAATAATTAAATTAAAACTTACATTTAAAATTTATTTACAATATTTGAATTGCGTGCGCACTGAAATGCTCTTTTTGAGATCATGGTATGATGAAACTAAAGATTAGCCAGATCCCTTGGGGAAGCTACTTCAGTGATCTCTATGAACTGTTCTTATCTACAGTCATGACATATTTTACCCCTCTAAATTCAATGTATTTTGTGTTCAGATGTTGATGTCGTAACTTCTGGTCACTTCCACAAAACGAAGCGAGAGCGCGAACTTTGTTTTTGGTTATGTTTGACAATGTTTGGTATTTGGTATTTGATAAGATAAGACATGGATAAGAGCATTGCTTATAAGAGTCCGTCATATGACAGCAACACTGACTGAAAAATTTAAAGTTTTTATCTTAGAATGTTCAATTATAGTTTGTTTTATAATTTTAAGTATTTTTTAACGTTAGTATTGATGTTAGGCGTAGTAAGCCTCACTCATGGTAAAAAATACTCATTTAAACAAAGAAATAGTATGATACCGGTTGTTGTAAACACCTGGCCGTTTATAAATGCTACAGAAAAAGGTAATAGTGAACATTTACTCAAAGCGCAACTTGATGCACTGAAATAAACACTGCAAGATTATTTTTAAATAAAAAGTTAGTTTAGTATTACGTGAGTTACGGTCGTTTGTTAGGCATAATATGTAGGCCAGGTAGGATAGGCCTATACTATATAATTATTCATTGTTAGCTTTGGGGCTTAATTTGGAACCTATGTTTTTGTTATTTTTGAACCTTTATTTGAACACCAGCACAAAAGTATGTTGTTGAGATTTGTTTTATTAATTTAAGTAATAATTTGCCACTGCACTATTTTTCAAGAGAATATCCCTCTTTTAGTTGGAGGAACACTTGAAATGTTTAGATGAATCTCGGGAAACCCTTTACTGGCTTTCATATATCAGGTTCGACAGGGATAAACTAAAAATTACACGCATGAACTAATAAGTTTGATAAATAATAATTAACTCATACTTTTGTTTAACATATTTTAAGAGTATTTATTCCCTATTTCTAGTTACTAATTACTACCTTTCACCAACATGGGATGTATCCGAATAGTCTACTTCACATGCTGTCGACCCATGACGTTCACTTGATAGTTGCATTGGCAATCACGTGATTAAGTGTAGAATTGTCTGAATAGTCACGAAGTGTGCTGATGCACCCCTCACACACCCTTGAGTCCAAGGACGACAGCAAGTCACCATTGACACATCCTTGATGTTGTGTTTGACTGGCAATTGTTTATTTTTTCTTCTACTAGAAATAGAGTTCTTAGAGTAATGTGATCTGTAATAACGAGCTGCTAGATGGGTTTAAAATAGTTTCTAAGCTCATTGGTAGGAAGCAGCACTGCGGACTCGAGTGTGTGTGAAAGATAGTTTGCTCTCTAAATAGTCCATTGCAATCTTCGATCTCAAGTGCGTGAAAAGTCTACATTCATCAAGTCTGTATCAAACCAAGTGTACTTGACTATTCGGATACAGCTTTAGGTTAAACATTTCTTACTAACCTCACTTTTAACATTATTATCGACACTCTTCTTATCATCTTTTGTGGATGCACAATTTCTCTCCACAGTTTGTTTTATATTGTCCAAAAATTATGGACATACCAACAAAATAAAAAACCTTTTATGAATTCTCATGGAACCTCGACCACAGGCTCGCGGAGCCCTGGCTGGGAGTCACTCCCCTAGACTATTGCTGATATTACAGCATGTTTCCACTAATGGAACTACAAAAATAGTTCATAAAGGGGTGGATTGGTAGGCTCCAATTTCCCTGGGTCTTCAAATACAACAGAACTTAACATAAATTATAAATGCCACTAAAGCTATGTTTCATTGTAAGATAATAAAGGAAAGGTTGTTTAGAGGCCAAGACATCTGAATAATTAATACTGGTAGGCTCAAATTATAAGCTTAGGATGCAAAAACTTTCTTTTGGAAAAAGGGTTAATAACGACTTATTGCCTTACTGGATTAGACAAGCCTTTGTCAGAGTGTCCAGCAACCTGGAAAACAGGGAAAATCAGGGAATCTGCTTGGTCATGAAAAATACATGGAAAAGTCAGGTATTTGATCAAATTTCTGGAAGTTTCACATATTTACTAAAATATTACACAACTTTCATATACAATAGTCAAAATAACATTTTTCTTCTAGTTAATAGTCACCGCAAATCTCTTTCAGTACAATTAAGAACACTAATTTCAATTCTTAAAGTCAACATGTGATTTTTGCGTCATCTTTCTACTCCTCTGTGTGTTTTTAGCCAAAGTTGAGCCATGGCTATGCGCATGTGTGGGAATTTGATTACACTATTGGAAGAAGAAACTAAAAATAATGTGTCTCACAACAATTTTAAACTTTACTGGTGTAGGCTACTCAATATTATCTCTGAAATCTAACTTAGATCATACTATACACTAGTGCATTGCTCTAGACTGACACCCTGTTTGTGCACTAAAGCAGACTAATCTAATTATAACTCCACTTTATAATACATCAATTTCAATATAAGAAACTTCTGTAATTACTGGTTATTTCTACAAATGAAAATTTTAACTTGTAAGCAATATTTGCTTCTATTTATCTACCACTCCCAATGATGAATTGGGAGCCTGGGGCTCAAATCTTTACCATTAACATTAGAGCTGCAGGTGCATAGCCAAGTGAGAGAGGGGGGTCCTGGGTGACTGTCCCACCGCCTACAAAAAAATTCAAAGAATCGGGGCCCAGGATGCTAAAATTAAATGGCTCCTTTTCATGACATTAAATGAAAATTAAAGAAACACTTTTATTGAAATGTAAATCATCATAATAATCTTTAAACTTATCATAACCTAACTCTAATCTATGGAACACATAAGAAAGAGCGAAAGTAGGCCTAACTTATCTTATTGTGAATGTATTTTTACATTTCAAACATATTACAAAACATTTGAAAAGATAAGTAATTAATTTTGGCATATTTTTCTGATTCACCTTCCTAAGCACCAAATTCATTTTTACTTTCTCTCCACCCCACAGTGAGAAAAGTATTGTTATCACAAAAAGACAAATCAAAACTGAATACAATATTTTGTAAAATGTCTACATTTCATGCATGACCCACTGAAACCGGAAAAGTAACTTTCACGCTTCTCTCTGTCTGTCTTTGTGTCTGATCTCGGCCTAAAGTCTAAACCATTTTACTGATTGTGCTGAAATTTGGTACCCAGGGTTTTTATAAGGTTCTCCTGAGTGTTTTTTGGAATTATACCTTGATATCTAACCCTAAAATTTTAACTGTAACATTACAGGCAAAATATAAATTCTCATGTCCACACGTAAACAACTTAAAAGATACTTTATATAAACTGAAATTTACAATTTTGATCATATCTCTACAAATAAATATCAAAATCTTAGGAGCTTTTAGTAAATGTATATATATTAAGATAAAAAATAAAGTGTACCATTATTAAAATTAATATATAAAATACTTTGTAATCTTTTAAATATCAGTAGGTCTACCAAATCCACATTCCCAAAATTGTCTCTATAAAAATATTGAACTTACTTTGAAAAATCCCTCTAAAAAATGTTTAGTGAAATATCATTAGGCTATTATTTCATTGCTACCATAGACAAATTATATTTAATTTTTAGAGGTCAAGCCTACATTGTTCTTTCAATAGTACTAAACCAAAGAATAAACCATAATATTCTCATAGGTTTCTAAACTATGGGTCTGCACCCCAAAAATAATCACATAATAAACATTGACAAACCTGAACTGGAATAAATTGAAATATTTACTAGGCCTATAGAACTATTGAACTTATAACACACTTTACAACCTTTCATATTTGTTTAGTTTATTTCAGAAATAAATGTTGTCTGGCATGATTACATGAACACAATTTTAAAAATCATTAATTGTATAATTAATTAAAATAATATTAATATTTTTTATTGATACCGTAATCGTCATACATATATGAAGTATAAAAATGTAGGCCAAATTAATAAGATTAAATATAATTGCATGTACCGGTGTGCATTTTTTTTGCAATAAATATGTTTATTGTTTAAATTTATAATTTGATCCAAAACTGCTCAAAAACCAACATTATACTGTAAAAAAAATTCAACATAACTTTAACTGTTATCGTCTTGGTTCACTAATATTTATTTCTAAGAACATACATGCTCAGTGGAATGGATGATGTAGAACTAAAGTGTTTTTATTAAGTTTGTAACATTTTCCATATCACAGCTTATTATCTCATTTATCTACTCTAGTAAAACTAATGTTAACCAATATCTTAGTTAGAGGTAGCCTTTTTACAATTTTTGTTTTGAAAATAATAAATTGGTTAAAATTGCCAACATTTTGTAAATTTACATTTTAAATGGATGTTTTTGAATTTATAATGTTCTTATTTAACTTAGTGAAATATAAATGTAATCTTTTGTAGCGTGGGAAACTGTATATTGGAAAAAAATGTCCGCAGTTGATGCGGTGGAGAGGGGCTGCATTGTTTGCGAGAAAGAGCAATGTGATGGCACGGTGGGCTATGGTGGTAGCCCTGATGAGAATGGAGAGACTACACTCGATGCCATGATCATGGATGGGTGTGTATTCTTTGTAAATGTGATATGACGCTGTATTGGCCAAGTCATCAACCAAAACCCGTTTTCTCTAGTTTGGATCTCATTAAAAAGGGACCGTGGTATCCTATTTTGCCTCCACGCAAATGTGGATACATTTCCTATACATTATACCATCCGGGAATTTGAAGTGGTTGGGAAAAAACTAGAATAAGTTGGGAATTTGGTAAATCACAATAAAAAAACAGGAAAATGTTGTTTTAATCCAAATATGAAATATAATAATAATAATAATCATCATTAAATCATTAAAATATAATGGGGTCAAACTCTTTTTTTGTAGGTATGTGATATATTTTATAATTTTCTAATTCTTAGTTAACTACGTTAATACAAATAAAAATACATGTTTATTTAAATTTAAAACTTCTTATTATTTATAAAAAAAGTTCAGTAAATAAAGGGAGCGTACAGGATGTCACATACTTTTAAGTCAGAAATTTTAGGAAGTGATTAAGGCGAATCAGGGAAAAGGTTGGGAATTTCATTGGTCAAGTTGAGTAGACACCATTTACCTTTATAATTAAACCACATTACTAAAAGTACGCAGATAGCCCAGATGAACAGAAAGAAGTGAAGCCATTTTAATTGTATTATCCTCGAAAACCAGTAATATTGACATTCATTGACTTAAACCTATGGTACCTCATTTAAGTGAAGGAACCAGAAGAGGGTAGGGTTTAAGAAAATTGACTTAACATTTCCTGTTTAAGAGTTATGGAAAAATCCTCTCCAGTGCAGGCTTGAAGTGAATCCTGACCTAGATCAAAGTACAGAGTGGTAGCCATAACCCTGACCTTGCCGGTCGACTCAAAGGAGGAAAGTTGACACGAGATATACTGAAATTTGCTGTGTGCCAAGTAAAGAGGAATAAATGAATGTGAGACCAACCCCGCCCATCTGCCCTTTTGCGTATGCCCACCAAGCTCTTCATACTGAAATTGAATTCCCTTTGGAAATTAAAAAAAAAAAAAATTCCTTTTGCTTTTTCTAATATTTTTTAGTTTTTGAATATTTCTGATGCTGCTAAAAAAGGTATCCTAAAAGTTGTAAAAATCTATATATTATGGTCTAGTCATTTCAATTTTTCAGTCATTTGGTCCTAAAACATCTTCCTTTTTGGCTTCAACTTACCGGGAGTAATTTTGGTTCTAAGTTATATTTTTTATATAAATAAATCAAGGTTCATCTATTTTTAAATAAGTTAACCTGGTATGTATGAAATGAAGTGCATTAAGGATCTTATGATATAAAATTAAATAAATATTGAATTCTGGAAAAATGAAGCACACATGAATTAAGCTAAAAAAATTATTTGTGTCTACTTCATTTTCCTACAGTTATATCATATTTGTTTAATTTTATACTATGAATAACCAGGTAGAAATTTAGTGACATGTTGGGGCCAAAACAATTAGATGATTAGTAAAATGAAAACTAACACTTTTATTGAAAAGTTAATATTCACTAGCTAAATATAAACAGAATATGGATTTGATCAACAATAGATATAATTTTAATATATGGTATATAAGAGATCTAAAGTTACAGATAACAATAGCCCATGCCAAGACCTACCTACCGTATGGCAGTCACTATATATTTAACTAAATTAACAATATTTACAGTTCCAATATTACCGCCATATTACGGCGTCTTAAAAAAACAAATTGGTAATGAAAAAGGTGTAAATATATACTGCCACAATATTTAAAGTTAGTTTAGATATCCTCACCATCTATTGGCCCCCATAAAGCAAATATATATTTAAACCCATGAAACAAATATATATTTAAACTATAATAATATTAAGAGTTAATTTAGATAATCTCACCTCCTAGCAGCTTCCAGTCACTTTTAACAAGAAAAAATATGTATTTAATCTACAACAGTGCTTAAAGTCAGTTCAAGTAATCTCGCCGTCTAGCGGCCTCCAATCAAATTTAACAAAATTATATATTGAACTACAACAATATTCAATGTTAGTTTAGGTAATCCTGCCATCTAGTGGTGGTCGATCAAATTAAACAAGAGCTAAACAAGTATTTAGTAAGCGACCCAATCTACCAGCAGACAATACGGACACCACTTACATTAAAGGTGCTTCAATAAACAAACCGCAAAGCGGGGAAACAAGCTACTACACTCAAGCTCGGAAGAAGTCAAATTTTCCCTAAGGGATTTAATTCAAAAAGGAATAGTGACTACTCAAGACACATCAATTATAATTAAAGAGAGCATTCTCAGCCAAAGTTTTAAATGTTAAAGTTCAAAGAAATTAATTTAGAAAATATTTTAGTATTTAGGCTGAAAGCGAATTTAGAATAAATGTGCGGAGTACATCTGCTCGGACAGTGTCACCTCTCTGAAGTTAATGATACAACTGAGTAACCATAGCATATCATAACAAACTATAGCCTGATCACGTTCTCCCAGAGAGCGGATCAAGTAAAGAGGGTGAAGGGGGAGGACATGAATCCCAACTGTAAACGTCACAAGCTAATAGTTCCACAGAGAGCAAGTAATAACCCATCTTGTCACAAGCTAATAGTTCCACAGAGAGCAAGTAATAACCCATC